>CANUEX010118407.1:0-129278 GCA_948099535.1 Jatropha multifida | reverse complement strand
AGGCGAGGCAAAAGGGGCCAAACGAGGGCTCCCTAGCAGGATTCTATACAAGGGAGGGCTAACGATACTAGGAAAGCCGGCAGAGTAAAGGGCTAGTATTCAAAGGTTATCTTACTCTTATTCTTATAGTTCCTTTCGAGCTGCCCTTGTTTGTTGTGTTGTCAGCCTAGACAAGGAGGTCCCTTGCAGCCCTTGGGAATGACCTTGGAGCTAGTGGAATACCTGTAGTTCCAGCAATAAAGGGATAGAGCTTTGGATAGCTAGAGGCAAAAACAATATCTTCCAAAAAGCAAAGTGATTTTTTCATAGCAGATTACCCCACTTTTTCTGTATTCAGATAATTACTATTTCTAGCTGCACTAGTGGCTTTCTTATTTCCTGTAGCGTATTCCCTGCTAACAATTGATCTAGCCAAGTCAGTTGTTGGGTGAACACCCATCCAAACAAGTAGGGTCAATATTTCAGCATTTAGGCCGTAACATTTAGCAACAAAAAAATCTTTAACCCAACAAGTGCTCTCCGAACCAAGCTAAATAGTCTCCTATCACTAGGCTCACCAACCAACCTGGACTTTGATTCTTATTATTCCTATCGGATATCAAAAACCATAAGGATTGTTTCCATCCATGAGTTCCCAGATGACATAAGCGCTCTTGAGTGGGCTGGACCATTCCATCAAATCTTTGAGAAGGGGTCCAATTTCGCTCAGTGTTTGCAACGGCTGGGGAGGCAGTCGTAGAAGCAAAGTCTATCGCTATAGCCAATGACTCGAATTCAATTAGTTTAGCTAAGTCGGCAAGAGAGATGGAGTCACTAAGCCCTAACGTTAGATCCCTTATCTCACAGAGTGAACGAGATTTGGATCAATCATAAAAAAGTCAAGTAGGACAGAACCATTCGCTGCGAACAAGTCTTCTTTCAAAAGCAGTTCTCTTATCCGTTCTTGTTAGCTAGGGATTCTATTATGTGTTGAAGCTCATCAAGCAAAGCGAGTTCTTGAATAACTGAATTGCCTGCCTTCCTTCAAAGGAACATCGGAATGCTTTACTCACAAAACTGTTTGAAGCTTCCCATAGTATTCCGGTGGAAAGCTGAAAGCTTGCACATAGGACAACATTTTAGGGAACATCATGGCTAGTAGCTCCATTGCATTCACTGATGAAAAAATTCCCCTAGAAGAACGAGGTCTGGTCTCTCGATCCTCCACATTCCAGTAAAATGGAAAGGATATAGCCTTGCAAGAGTGCTTGTTGATAATGGCTCGACATTGAAAGTGAAGCCCCAAACCCACTCTGCATTCCCCCCCACCTCATCCCATTCCTGAAAAGTATATTATTATATATGATATATGTATATATAAGGATATATGTATATGTAAGGGAAAGCCTCATTCAGGAGCACTATTTTCATCAAACTACATCGTAAGAGAAGAAAGCTGTTAGCAGAGGGTGGAGAAGTTTGATTGATATAGTGCTAGAGTATAAGCTTGGACAGACCAACTAGGCCGCGGATGCCTTAAAAGAAAAGTAGGAAGACAGAGTTGGCGGCAAGTGTGAGGCAGTGGCAGCCACCAGCAGAGTCACGAGTACCCTAACCGCATCATATTCAAGATGGGCTCTTGGTCACAAAAAAAAGGGAATCTACTTTTTTTTCCAAAACCTTGATTTTTTCGGTATGCCGCTCCGCAAGCAAGGAGTGCCGTGCACGAGCGACGCGAAAACAAAGCAGGGGGAATTCTTCATTGGGGGAAATCCTTTGATTGCGTATTGAATATAGATCCATGTCTTTCTTGTTCCACTAGCTAGGACCAAATTCTCACATGTCCATTTCGTTATTACAACCTTCTTTTTTTATGTCAAAGACCAGAAGCTATGCACAAATTATCATTAGATCTCAGTTGTTCTTAACAGCGATGGCTATTCATTTAAGTCTTCGGGTACGAAGAAAGAAGTCAATTCTTCTTGGACAAGGATCTCTCCTTCTAGGTCGCTTTTCTTTTCCTTTCCGTAATTGTCTGTTCACAAGTTCAAAAAGAGTTGAAACTCTTTTTTCCTTCGGACTCTTTTGAGACTAAGAATTCAATTTTTTGTTTTGTTTTTTTAATTGTGTGCGGGAGTATTTCCTTAGGCATTCAAGATCCTAAAATCGCCTATTGCAATGGAAGAAATGCATTCTTGCCCCCTCCTAGTCCGGTGCAATTGCCGGAAGAACCGGTTACTCCCTCAGAACCTCCGCCGGTACCTCAACCGATACTGTAATCGGTTGTTATTCCCCAATTGGCCTAGCCTCTTATCTCGGATGACACTCGAAGGAGCCTCCTTTATAATATAACCGATACCTACTCCTTAATCTGGTTGGAATGAGGACCTACGACGAATGGTGTCCATTATCGACGCCCAAGTCATAGTGGAACGAGATGTGGAGGCGGCATTGGTAGATGATGGATTTCATCCCAATTCCATTCTTGGCAGATGTAGGGAAATTCGGGGAGTTCTCCATTCTCCACAAGGGGAGCTTTTGAGTGAACGCACCTATCACTCGTACGTCACTCAGAAACGGGAACGAGGCACCTGACAGAGTGTTCCCTACCGACGAATAATATCAGCAATACGGAACTCTGATCTCCTTTTAGAACGATGATCTCTCTTTAAGGGAATGAGAGAGGGTCAGTTACTCCAGCCACTGACCCTCTCTCATTACATCAAATACATGTAATATCAATTACATCAAGTTACTCCAATAAAAACTTTATTATTCAAGGCTATTTAACACTACCACTCCACCACTACCACCACCACAATCTCCACCACAATCACCACCACAATCACAACCACCACTCCATCACTACCACCACCACTTAACCACTACAACCACCATCACCACTACCGCTTAACCACTACCACCACCACTACTCTACCACCACTATCACTACCACCGCTCCACCACTACCACCACAATCACTCCACCATTGCTCCACCACCATCACCACCTCAATTACCACCTCAATTACCACTACCACCACTCCACCACCCTCATCGCCGCCTCAACCACCACCAGCATCACCACCACTACTCCACCACCTCAACCACCATCACTCCTCAACATCAACCTTCACTACTCTCACCACCAACGCTGCTCCAGCACATCACTACCACCTCACCATTGCTCCTCCACCACCATTAGCACGCTACAACCACCACCACCTCAACCACTATTATCACCACCAGTGCTCGACCACCACAACCATCACTTTATATTGTTGCCGCCACCACCACCTCAATCACTCTTACTCTACCACGACCACCACAATCACCACTCTATCACTACCACCACCACATAATAAAAATTATATTTTGCTGTTTAATATACAACACAGAATAAAAATTATATTTTACTATAGGAATGTGAATAATTGAATGAAAAATCACTAAAAAGATCAAAATACTCATAATTTTATATTGTAATTTAATTTATTCAATGAAAACATATGAAAAAAAAGTTAATTTATAATGACTTAATTAACTTTTATTTTGTTGTATTACATTAGGGGTGAGCATTTGGTTCAGTCAATTCGGTAAACTTGGCTAATTTGGTTTGGTGAATAAATGTTCAGCTAAAAGTTTAATTAAAGAAAATTAAAATTTCGGTGATAGATTAAAAATTAATTCAATCGAATTAATCGACTCTCAAAACTGTATTGTTTTTGTTAAGTAGATAATAAAATTAAAAATTAAAAATATTTTTGTTTTTATTTTAATTAAGGAGTAAATAATAACTTCAGTTAATTTTTATTTCGATTAAAGTTGGTTAATCATAAATTTCAATTACATTCGATCAGTTAAGAATCCAAATTAATTCAACCAAAGTGGTTCGGTTAAAAAATTAATTCAATTAAACAAAAAAATTTTGATTAATTTATTTTGGTTAAAAAATTTTACTCAAATTGACCGAATTGGTCGAATAATCATCCTTAAATTACATTTTTTCTACTTATCTTTTTTTTTTTAATTTTTTAGTTCAAACAAATTTATAAATCTAAATGATTTTTAATAATTTAATACAATAAATAGTCATTAGTTTAGATTTTTTTTTATATTAATAATAACATCGTGGTGGTAATGGTGGCGGTGGAGTGGTGTTTGAGGTGGTGGTGGCAGTGGCAGTGAAGTAGTGTTTGAGGTGGTGGAGGCAATGAAATGGTGTTTAAGATGGTAGTTGTGGTGGTGGTGATGGTGTTGATAGTGTTTTAAATACATTACATTACATATTTACAAACAAACATAAAAATGCAATGACAATTACATTCCATAAATTTTATCAATTATATTACCAAACAAAGTAATAACATCTTAATTACATTCAATTCCATTACATTACATCTTTGATTACATTACATTGCATCCAACTAAACATAGTCTAAAAATATATACATATATAATATATACACGTCGATCCCCATAATTTTTTCCATGCAAACATATAATTACGTAAATAAACTGCATGTCTTAATATGGTATTCGTGTTAACCTATAATAACATATAAGGAAATTACTTATGTGGATGAGTCCATCCATAAACCAAATGAATGAAATACAATTTCTTTTAGTAAAATGATAGTATTTTTGATAATTTATTGAGAAAAATAAAATAAAATAGAAATAATTAAGTTTTAATTCTCTCCCAGCCAAGGATTATAAAGAATTTGAACTCTTTCTAATAAAGTATGTTGTCCAGTGATTGAATTTACCTTAAAGGAGATTAAGGTTGCTAACGACTGTAACTAACACTTATCTGGATTAAGAAAATGACTTATTTGGAATAACATATAAGGAAATTACTTATTTGGATTGGTGTATGAATCCATCCATAAACCAAATGAATGAAACACAATTTTTTTTATTAAAATGATAGTATTTTTAATAATTTATGAAAAAAATAAAATAAAATAGAAATAATATTACGTTTTAATTCTCTCCGAGCCTTGAAGGGACTGCAACGATTTTTATTTCATTACATTAATACATGAATAGCAATCTCGAATAGCATCCCACTCTTTTTCACATCAATGGAATTCGGACATCAGAATTACCAAGGGGTGTTCAAAGTGAAATTGAATAAACGGTTCTCCAAACATAACATATTGAGTTTGTAACAAGTGACAGGGACAAAAAGCTGAACATTTTCTTGGAAGCATATGAAGAGAAATTAGGTGCATAAGCATTCTCTCTCTCTCTCTCTCTCTCTCAGGCAATTAGACATGGCCCAACAAATTTTTCATAAATAAGTTTACAGATAGAGCAGATATAACGTCAATTTCACTCTTACCCAAATACAATCCAAGACAGCGACTCTTTAAATATATTCAGAAATCTTAAAGATATGTTCTATTAATCTGAAAATGATTTGTTACCCAAAAAGAACAAGAGAATAATGACTCCTTGTCTTTTTATTATCCTTTTACATCTAAAATCTTGTATTAAGTGCCATAATTATTATGTAAATAATTATTTTGTATTATACAAAAACTATGTAAGCGTTGAATCATGTAGGCATAATTTTTGGATAAAGAATATGTTAAAATTAAATTTGGATTGTTAACAGTTTGCAGATATTAATTATTTCGAAATTATTATTCTTAAACTATAAAAATTAATTCTAAAATAAATTTTAATGACTTCAACACAAAATCTTCTTTTAATGTAATTTTTGTTTAACAATTACTCAAACAATAATATCAAAGATGCATAAAGTTCTAAACATTGAACTATGCAACTTACCAAACAAATTACAAATCAGACTTCACTCTTCAGTAGAACTTGAAAGGGACTCATTGCTTAACAATGATAATTTCTTCTCTTTCAATTGAAACAACAAGAAAAAAAAAAATACAACTGATCACTAATCGCACACAAACACATAGCTGCACGCTTCTGAGTTTCAATTTCTTACGCTTTCCACAGCCTCTTTAATGGCAATGAAGCATAGAAAACTCTTTCCGGCTTTAACAGCAACAAACCAAACAACAGATTGTCCAGATTTCTGCGACCCAGCCTGCCCTTATAACTGCTATTCTTATGCTGATTACTATTTCTTGCCTCCGCCGCCTCCTCCTCCTCCTCCTACTCTCATACCTCCAGAGCATCGCATATCACCATATGTAATCGTTTTAGTTTCTTTACTAGCTAGCTTCTTTCTTTTTGTTACTTATTATGTTATTATAGCTAAGTCTTGCCCTAGTTGGTGCTTCTCAAGAAATAACGGAAACCCTCGAGCTGAAGAAGATGATAATATAGATGAAGAGTTTCTTGAAGAAAACCAAATTGATCATCCTATTTGGTTTATTACTGCTTCAGGTTTGCAACAGGCGATTATTAATTCAATTACAGTTTGTAAGTACAAGAAAGGTGAAGGTTTAATTGAAGGAACGGAATGTTCTGTTTGCTTAAGTGAGTTTCAACAAGATGAGACACTTAGGCTATTGCCTAAATGTAACCATGCTTTTCATATTTCTTGTATTGATACTTGGTTAAGTTCTCATACTAATTGCCCTTTATGCCGTGCACATATTGTGAATGACTCTGTAATTACTCCTCTGGTTTCAGTTAATCAGAATTCTGATAATTTCAATCAAACTCTTAGTACCCAGATGGAGAATTCTGAAATTGAAGGTGAATTAGGTAATATTCAAGAAAGAAATGAAGTTTGTGAGAACAGAGAAGAAACAGAGGAGGGAAATGAAGAAGTAAATGTTGGTAATGGAAGAAGTTTGAAAGAGGATTCAATTTGTGATATCCAGCCAATGGGAAGGTCTGCATCAATGGATTCTTTTGAGGTTGGGCCCATTTCTGCTGTTGAATTAGAGGACACTGCAGTTAATGAAATTGAAAAAACAGAGCATTCTTGTTCTCATTCAGGCACTGTTTCAAACAGACATGGTGGTTCTTCAATTGCACAATGTCTGCATAAAGGTCCTGTTCCAATGAAAAGATCAGTTTCATGTGGTGGAAAATTTTTCTCATCAAGACAAAGCAGAAACTTGAATTCAATTCTACCATTGTAAAGAACCGACTTGCTCTTTTTTGGTACATAGTATTGCAAGAGATATCTGCATATTGAGGCTTAGCACAGAAGCCATGCATGGGGATGTGTTGAAGAAAATTAGAAAAAAGAGTTAAGTTAGAAGGAATAATATGTTTCTCAAGTTCCATATCACAAAATATTTGTGATTGAGCTGATTCCTTAAAGAAGAAGGTATTGTTTCCACCACTGTCAACAACACGTTGTTCTATTATTTTTTTTTCTTTCAATTTTGACGCGTTAAAAATGTTTCGGCATAAATGAACCATAGATTTGGTTCTATGATTTTCTTTTCTTTTATGGAAAAAAAAATTGAAATGCAGTTGTTTATGAATCAGAAAATAGGCAACATTATCCAACAAGTAGGAAATGGGAAAATGTTGAAGAATAAGAGTCCATATACAGTGAAATTGCTATTAGATGTAGGATATTATTCACTGCGAACTTGTGTATTAGGTTTTGAAAGAGGTCGTTTTGTAATAACTTGTTTTTATATTAGGTTAACGTGAAAAATTGGCGAGTCAATATATAACACAAATCATTTTAATTCATACCATAAACGAATGGACTCATTAAATGTATGTTGGGCCCCCAATTAATAAGTTCAACTCCAATTAAGCCCTAAGTCAACTCTACACTAATGGGTCGGCCTTTCACTCCTCCTCCAACTTGGTATGATGTTAAGCCCATGTTATAATGAGCCCAATTAAGGTGATCAATGTTTAGCCCTGGTTTGCTCTGCATTTTAATTTTATTTTATTTATTAGGACACGGGTTTATTGAACATATAACAATTTTATTTTATGAAATTTAATTTACTTTCGTATAATTATGTTACGTACGTTTAAAATGAAAATAAATAAAAAATGCATTTTATTTCCAAATCAAATTTAAATCAGAACAGTTGATAAATGAACCTCATATTTACTTATTTAGTAATTTTTTATATTTTAATATATTTCATTTTATGAAACTAATATTTAACAGTACATGAAATATTATATTAATTAATTGGACTTGAGTAATATTATATTCTATACATATACACAGAAAATCCACAAAATGTTGTGAAAATCTTGAAATTATTGGCAAAGAAAATACATATTGATATGGTGGGGATATGATTTAGACTGCCGTGGAGAGAGGTTTCCTTTATTATAGTCATATGCATAGATAATGGGTCTTGGGGGAATCCTACCTCTCAATCTTGAACGTAATCATAATTATCACAGAATTAAGATTTTTTAATTACACATTTTGATTGTTTAAGTGACTTTTATCTGTACTTAGATTTTATTTTTGAAAGAACTGACCATCATCTTTCTTGCACATCTCTCCTTCTTCATGGAGCAAGTCATAGTCAACTCAATTTTCACGTACAAAATTAAAGATATTACAACGCTACCAGCTAGGAATCAAATCAATAATTAAAATCAACTAATCTCAACAAAATCTAACAACAAAACAAAAAAAATAAATAAAGTTTGACAATTTGTCTGCCGTTTGATTGTTCCCTAATTGCTAATTATTAATGAACTCCGTAGCAAATGACGTTTTGGTATTTTCATAAGCACAATTTGTTTAATTTTAATTTCTGATTATGGTAATAATCGCAGCTATAGTTACCAAGCCAAAATGATGTGGAACATTCGTACGTGTTCGTGTGGCTAGTATTGTTTTCACGTCCACAGTGTTTCTTAATTATTTCCTTTACGAAACTTCCTCAATCCCACCTTTTATGTAAATCCATTGTCTCTATCCAACTAAATTTAATTGTACTGCTCCAATGCCTTTTTTAGTTAATTTCATGCACTTTATACTTCTTAAACTCCAATTTATAATTTAAAAATGCTTCAACTTATACTTGTGTAACAACCGATTTCTATTCACTGGGTGCCAAATGACATGACAAGTGGACTTCTTTCTGAAATTGGCAAGTAAACATTTTTTTACCGTAATAAATTTTTTACGGTGTGCGTTATCGGCAGCTGTTACAATAATTCAAAGTCAATTATACACGGTATAACTCGCTATAAGAGAAAAAAAATAATATTATATATTTACAAGAATTGAACCCGGAACCTTATTTTTATTTTAATAAATTAATTTTCTCACCTCCCAATTTATCATTTTCTCTCTCTTTCTTTTCCTGTAATCTCCTTTCTCACTATTTTAATTCAAAAAAATTTTATCTAAATGAGTCCATAGTTTTAGATCAAACTAACGAGAATAATAATTTTTTATTAAAATGAGATAGGTATTTACAATCATGCACTCAGGATAAAAAAAAAGATAAAATCAAAATATTTTTTAAAAAAATTTTATTATCATTAGTTGGATTATAGCCAATGGCTGGACACAATCTAAACAAGTATTATCCATTTTAATCTCCTTTGGCAAAGCCACATCTGCAATTACATCAATCAAAATAACAAAATAAGTTTAATCAATGGAAACCTCACTAAATCATCACCGAATCTGTCACCGTTGCTTGAAACAATTAATGCATCACTACCTAAAACAAGGTTCCTTTGATCTTTAGCTTTTGTTGATGAATTGTGATATAAAAGACTTTGACCTTGTTTAGGTCAGGTTGTTTAAATTGAAAATAATATGAGCATTGATTAAGTTTCCATTTTTGACTTTTTTTTGGTTTTCTGGTTCTTTTTTCTTCGACATGATTTTTTAGTTTTTTTTTTTTTTTTCTGTTGGTTTTTACAGTTATCCTCAATTTCCTTTGTAGTTTTATAAATGTAAAAAAAAAAACAAAAACCAAAATCTAGTCAAACAGTCCATATATATAACTCCTGGCCGCAACTGTTAAGTTAAAGCGTGACTTACTATTATTAATAGTAGTGCAATAACATTGCGTGCGAGACCCACAAAAGCTAAAGAATGCATCAATAGAAATCTTTTGCCTTTTTTCCTGAAGAGGGAACAAAAGAAATCCAAGGAATATTTGGCGTACGAATTTATATGGATAGGATATATATATAAGATAAAAAGCAATCACTGGCTGTATGTATGATTCATTCACATATTGCAATTCACTGATAAATATTTCTTTTATACATGTTGTGTCAAAACTATGAAGCAGAAGCAGGAGGAGTCTTTTTTGAGAAAGTTCGTCAAAATAATCATTTCTTGATTTGAAGAAGAACGCTGCAATTTTTCTGCTGTTGTTAATAAGTCAGACTCTTTTCACAGACTGTTTCTCCACAGTAATAGGATTAGAGATTCTGTCATCTTCCTTGATAGGGACCCAGCCATGACCCAGATTATTACCATCTCGAATATATTAGAATTCTAACAAGCTACATCATTAAGATTCTATGTCAGGACATGCTCATCATCATTCTTCTATAAGAAAAACTACAATTATTTCCTTCCCGTCTACCGACTAATTAATTAGAACTTTTCTTTCAGCTATATCATGATCACGAAATCTTAAACAGAAAGAGTATTTATTTTTTATTTAACGTCAAACAATATTACATGACAATTTTCTTACACAATATACTAAGTCAATCATCTCATTCTATAAAAAAAAGAAAGTTTTTTTTTGCTATAATTAGAGAATTCAATTCATATATTAAAGAAATGACTTCGTGTATTCTATATATGAGGCTGAGTATTCAATTCTTGTTTCCATATATAATTAATGTTGATATAATTGGAAATATTTCATTAAAATAATACCAATAACATGTTAGTTGGGGTGATAAGTGGCCGCAGTCCGTAAAACACACTTTGGTGGGGGAGAAAAAAACTTTTACGTTCTACGGGCTTGAGGGGCATTACAGCCTTCTAGTTATACAAAAAAGAAACACAAATTCTAATATAAAATTCTGAAACTAATATGATTTTGAGCAGGAATTCTGTATACGTGTGTTCCAAGTAATTATAAGTAATATATAGAAATACCTATAGATACGATTTGGCACCATTCTCCATATATAAAGCAAGCAAGGGACATGATGGCTTTCTTTTTACTATACATTTCTTTTCCAAGAGGACAAGAGAAGCATATTTGGTGGATGCTTTGTTAGCATGTGCGAATGTGATTAGAGGAGAGACAAAGAGAAAGAGAGTGAAGAATATGCATAATGTTGTGTGTAGGTAATCATCAAAAAGCTCTGTTCATCTAACAAAAGCAAGACCCTGGAATTGTATGATAAGAAATGTAACACTCGATCCGGTCACTTTATTTCAAATGTCTTATAGATAAAAAGTTAACCTCACTCTCCATTATTATAAATCTAATTACAGCCACCTTTTCAAGAAAGGAACTCGCAAAATAGCAGCCAGTGACGAAGGTAAAGGAGCTTTTTGAATCTTCCAGGAAGGAGCATTCAAAAAGAGAGTCTTTATGCTCTTATCTTATCCATAATAATCAAGGTTAATTTGTCATTATTGCCAATTAATAAAATATAAAAGCTGCTTTCGCTTTTAAAAGAAAAACTTAGGTGAGGCAATGATTGATATTGATATCCACTTATAATTCAGCCACTAAAGTATTTGAAATTCACTTTTAACCCTTCATTTTAAAAATCTTCAGTGTTTAGTACAAAAAACTAAAATTTACTTTTAAGTTATGAAACTTAAAATTTGAATTTTATGTTGACTGCAGATTTCTGTTTCAACTAATTGAAGGTTTGCAAGGTTGTCTTGTACCTAAATTACATTGCATACAGTTGGCAGATTTTGTATTTCACTAAGTGCATAATTGAACTGAAGAAGAAATAAAAAGGTTGTACTTTTCTTCTTCTTCTCCTGCTCCTGCTTCTTCTTTATTTTATTTTTTTTTTAATTTTAGAAATCTTACCCGCAGACAATTTTTGGCATTATACATAATACATACTGATAGAAAATGTAAATTGATACAGGTAAATGGGCCCTCAAGGCCCATTCAAAATCATTTCAATTGTTGAATCTAAACTTGTATGTTTCCTACGTACATATGATATTATATCAAATTGCATGGCAAAGGATCTATTAGATATACATGCTTACACGCTGCATTTGAAAGCTTATTAATTTATCAATAAATCTGACTAAAACGTATAATTATGAAAGGCAAAACGTATAATTAATAATTAATTACACAGATTTTGATGTAGGAGACAAATGAATTATAATTAGATGGCTTAATTAGGAATTGATTCGATTAATCATGGAATTGGGAGATGCTCCAAGCGCTAATGGACATTCTTCTCTAATTTCAAGACATGAAGAATTTCATAGCTTAAAGAGATTCCTTGACGGTACTTGGCTTCTTACTCATCTTATTTTATATACAATGTAATAAAATAATATCATTTAAGTGAAGTTGTTTATGTTTTTGTCTTATGTTCTTCTAAATTTAATTTGTGTCAGGCATTTTTATTAGACCGTGCCTATACCAAACAACACAGCGCCACAACCTCCATGACTTTAAGTATTGCAAAAAAAAAAAAAGTTTCTGCACAAAATTAATTTTAGAAGGAGACTAATTAAGCTTAAATTCATTATCAGAGGTAATTAAACAACCCCAGTTACAAAAGAAAACCAAATTAGGGTTTTAGAAATTAAAAACTTCAGCTGAAAGCGGACTCCTCTTCATGAAATGTGTGTAGCATTTGATTAACAGCAGCTGCAATTTCATCCACAGTGTTTAGATGGCATCCTTCTTCAACCTGTTTTAATATGATTTTAAAGTAAGAAAATTAGAAATTAGTTCAATGAGAAATTAATTAAAGTAAATATGACAGAATTAATAATAAATATTTTTTACAAAAGGTAAATTAAGCGAAACTTTTTCAATGTAATAATTACTAATTATGACGGGAGAAATAGTAAAAGAAAAAAAAAATTGATTGATTTGACTGTATCAACTTACCTTAACACTAACTGAATAGAGAACCAATTGATCTACAGCAGTGACATTGAGGTGAAGAACACTAAGTCTAAGGCCCTGTAAGCCTGCCACCATCTTAAAGAGCTGTCTAGGTCTTTTCTTCGAAAGTATTTTAAGATTGGCATGGCTTTCCACCATTGTAACTTCTATGTCTGCCACTGCAGCCGCCCATTGATTTTGATCCGCCACTGATTCCTCCGCCGTGGCCGGACTTGCTCTTGTTGAGTACTGTGGGAAGGTGAAGAACTCTGCAAATGGCGAAGATAAAGCATTGACGTCAGCAGCAGCCGTCTGTTGTTGCTTACTCTTTTTGTGGGCCTCCATTGTCTGTAATAGCTGCTCTAGCTCCTTCACAAAATTAATGGCTCCTCCAATTATAGATGCTTGGTCACCCTGCAGCCATGGAAATTAATTAATATTTTTATTAAAAAAATCTTAATTTACTGCAACTGGGTCTAACTCGAAACTTTGTAACTGGAGGACGAAAAACAGAGGAACAAGAAGTTACCCTTTGAACATAAGAAGATGGCATAAGAGACCTAAGCACGGCAAGATACTCATTCATCTGCTTCCTCCGGTTGCGTTCAACAGCAATGTGAGTCATTCTCTGGTTCTCGATTTCCTCTTTGTTTTTAGTGCTCTTAGTTCGTCTTCGCTTTCGCCGGCCAGTGGTGGCCGCCGGTGTTTCCAATGATGGATGATGGAGAACTCCAGCACTAGGAGGAGGAAAGGGTTGATCAACAGCGCAAGTCTCAGGTGAAGAAGAATTAGGATCCCATTCTTTTGCATGTCGATTAATCATAGAAGGAGATGAAGAAGAATCCCAATTAGCTTGCAAACTCTGTTGCCCTATATTGTTACCATTTTCAAGAATCCCAAGAAAAGCTTTATCCTGATTTTCTTGAAAGTCATCAAAACCATTAGTATAGCCAACCCAAGCTCCTCCAGTACTGTAACAATCTTTGTAGACATAACCAAATGGGTCTTGTGGATACACAACAGCTTCAAGTGCCATATCTAAAAGAAAAGTTGACAGAAAAAGAACCAGAAAAAAGATTCTTGAAAGAAAGAAAGAAAGCTAAAATGACTGGAGATGATAGGCAGCAAGTGTTTGTTTCCTTTCAAGAAAACTCGAAAGAAAATAGAATAAGCCTAAGTACTAGAAACCAAAAGGCGAAACAAAGTTGCCTTTTTATCTCCTCCCTATGAAGAGAAAAGCCCCATGACTTTAAACTTTAAAGACGTTTAATCAAAAACCCTAATATGGCTACAGCGTGTTGCACGTGAGATTGCATCGTAGACCAGTCACTACTCAGAGAGAGAGAGAGAGAGAGAGAGCAGATTCTTTCTTAGCTCGTACAGGAGATTGCGAAATGCAAGAACAAGAAGCTTCAACATGGATATATATTATAGGCGAAAAATAAAAGATAAATAAGAAAACAAAATTTTATTTTTTTTTAAATTTTGATGTGGGTCCAAAAGCATATCCTATTTCGTGAATAGAGAGCATCATTATTGTTACAAGGACGGTCTTCTCCTTTGAAAAATCTGTATTTTTGCAATTAGAGAAAGGTTAATCTGGTCCTTCGAAATAGGATTATGATTTAATATTATTTAAAAAAGCAGAAGTGTCTAATTAGATGTGACGATAGTTTGTTTCATTTGGTAATAATATGGTCGGACACTTGGACATGAAAAAGAGAAAGATGACGAAAAGCTGATAATTACCAGAGATTCTGATCAAAGATGTATAAAATATATATATATATAAAATTAATATTATTAATCATCTAATTAAATTAAGAAAATGAAGATGAAAAAATTGAAAAAGGTGTAATAGTCAGTCTAGTTCTTCTGGGGTCCGGAGAAATGCAGAGGAATCCATGTGACCACACAAAGAGCCACTGTGTAATCATCTACATTCTAGCCTACTATATAGCTAGTGTACGTGTTTGGTGTTCTCATCTTCCTTTCCCAATGTATTATAGTGTCAAAACGGACTGACTTGTGGAGTTGCGTACCAACTCGTATGACAAGTAATGTGATTATAGTGAATATGATACATTTAGTGATTATATCAAATATTTAACAATGTGATATGAGAATTAAATGAATAATATAAATAACTTATTTAATTCAATAAATTGAATATACAATAAAAAATTTAATCAAAATTAAATGAATGGAATACGAATTAAAAAGATTTAATGAGTATAACTTACTTAATATATGAAATTAATATTTACCCTCGATTAAATAGGTTAGATAGATTACGGGAGTCAACTAATTATATGACCTTATTATCCTCTCGTGTATTTATAATACGAATTTATTTAAATTCAATTCTAATTTAATTAATTTTCATTTTTAGGTAAATCTAATATTGCCTTTTTTTAAGTATTAATTTGGCTTGCTAAAGTTAATATTTATTTTAAGGTTGGATTTAGTTAATAAATTTAATTTTATAAAAAAATAAATAATTCTTATTATTTGTTTTCTTAACAAATATTTTGTTAAATGAATAAAAAATCAGATGCTCTGAGATACATATATTAGGTTATTATTAATTATTCACATGTAAATATAATTCATTATATCTCTTTTCTTTTATTAGTTTATTTTTGAGTAAAAATCTGAATTGACCATTAATTTTTTTGAATTTATCTGCTTAGTTTTTCACTAAAAAATAAATTTTATTTATAAACTTTTAAATAATAAAAAATATTTTTATCAAGTGTTCAAAACTTAAGATGACCGATATATATTGAAAAAGTTTTATCAAAATACCGTTCTAATCGGAGGATAGAAAATAATAACCTAATCTAAATTTTAACGATTTATGATTTTTTATTTGCGATAATTAACACGAGTCAATAAAACATTAATTCTCTAGGGTTTCCCCCCTTCTTTCTTGGGCTCGAATGCCATGGATTATATAATATTTTTGGCTGTTGCAAGAAATGAGCCATTCCATGCAATGCTTATGCCATTATTATTTTAAGAAAAGAAGAAAAATCCATACCCAACTGGCATTCCTTTGAATGTATCAACAAAATTGTAGTTTATGAGATTCCTTGACTCATTAAGCTCCCAACAACAAGCAATTTGGGAATTGTTATTGCTCCAATATCCAGTCGTTTTGTTCCCCAAGATCTTTCGTACATTTATATGTATTTCAAAACTATCAAGTCGGCTGTTGAGAGAGCTACTCCTACTCTACTTCTAACCTACTTATATTATTTTTTTCTTACTGTGTATTTTCATTTACTATTCCTTATTTAGTAATTTACGAATAAATGGTAATCTAAGGACAATAATATAGTTAATAATAAATAAATCATTGAAATTATATTTAGAGTGGAACTGTATATAATATAGATAAGTGGGTCAACAAAATTGGAAGATTTAGGTTTAATTTAGAGTTAATGTCCAAGAAAAAGGCAACACTTGATCAATAAGAAGGCACCATGTCAAATCCTAGGCTATGTATAGAAATTGATCAAAAGTTGCATAAATAGATAGATATATCACAACTCATCACCTAACAAAAAACCAAGATTAACCTACAATTTAAGTATTAATTATCGATCTATTTCATATCATAGCATGTGGGTTGAACCGCAAAGTACGCCACCATAAATTCTAAACCTTAGGCATATGGACAGAAGGTACCAGTCGGCTAATTAATTAATTAAAATGTTTAATTATTGTTTTTAAGATCAGAAAATGTTGGCTTAAGCTGTACTTACAAAACTCAGTTTATTGACTCGTTCAAGCAAACGCGTTTTATGACGGAATACCTCAAATTCTGGAAAGCTGTTTTTACCTTTTCAGTTTAGATTCTCTCAATGGGATTTTACTCTAATGCTCTTCGCTTAGACTATAATTACTACAATTGGCTGCTGGACCCAATTGATGGGTTTTAACTCTAACACTGATGGGCCAAGTCAGAGCCTCAATTTAGGCCCAAATATGTATGCACAAGCATTATCATGGAAAGATAAAACTTATGCAATTTTTTTTTCAAACCACCCGATATCTAGCACGGCGATTAATTCGGATTCGGGTTCTATATAGACCTGTTATAGGGGACTCTCCCAATTTAGTTTTCTTTATTAACAACACCAAAGTTATACACTAAACATTACTTAAGAGAATAAGAGATCAAACGCCTCATTTCATTGGACCAATTGAAAACAGATTAAAACTTTGCATTATTGATTAATAAAAAAAGAAATTTTTTCTCTTGACTATAGAAATTGATTGAATAGATTTTCAATTAACTAAGGGGATTAATTCAATTAGAAAACTCAGTTTGCTTTCTATTTTATTTATTAAAGTACGACACTTAAAAGCTAAAACCACTACTTAAAAAGATAAGATAATTAATTTCACATGTTTAAAGCAACTGAGTGGTTGTGGAACCCGTTTTAAAAAATAACTATTTTATAAATATATAAATCAATTTTTTAAGATTCAAGAGAAATAACTGCAGGAGGGGGAAAAAATTAAGGAATCCACAGACACATCTGTTTATGTTGATGTACTATTGGTTTGTCATTCCACGTAGAACATTCAATATGAAATCAGTGCTTCATTGGATAATTTGTCTTATTGAAGAGTCTTCTTAATCTCTTTTTGGACATGAAATGAATTTCTTTCGAAATTTTTGAAATAGAGTTAACTTGCTTGGATTCGCTCTATAGATTGATTAATAGATCAATATCAATGAAAAATGATTTTTTATTAAAACGATCTGAATGTGATATACTATTGAAGCATAAATAAAATTAAGATCCCTCTTCAACTTTAAAAAAAAAATGATGGAAATGCAAATCGAGCCTACCATTGTCGAAAAAGTTTCCTTCATGATTCAAACCAGTCGGTCTTCAAGTAAATCCAAAAACGCAAAAGCAAGAGGTGGGTTTGATTTGTTTTAGAAAACTGGGTGTTTGAAGTTCATATACAAGAAATTAAAGATGCAAGTGGGTGTGATGATCTAAGGCAATGGATCTGGATGTTTAATGTCAGCTTCAAAAACAGTGTTGGATGTTAGTCAATAATGGATATCTGAAATGTCAATTTTTAATCTGAAAAAGAAAAAAAACGATATATTCAAACCAAATCGATTTAGACTTTGGTGCCGTTCAAGATTTACATTCAGAATTTGTTTCTCTGCATAAAAGAAAGTGGGACATGTATTCCCATTTTCGCAAGTAACCAACGTTTAACGCAACATCTGCAAGCTCAGAGATGGTGCCATGCTTAATTATTTAAAAATTACGATAATGCCAATTCCAGAGGATGCAAAAATATTATTACTGAGGCAAACAATAATTGAACCATATTAATATCTCATTTGAAAAATTAATTAATTAGCTATTTTAGTTGTCTAACAGTTTTATTAATATTTAAACTAACATAACTTGAAATATTTATATTACGTCACTGAGCACTGTAAAAATAGAAATATTTTGATATAATCAAAATATTAAAAGCGGATGTCAAACAAGGTTTAAGGCATAACCGCAGAAGCTGATACCTTATAAACCATTAGAACCCAGGTTTCATCTCCTCCCAATCAAATTTTGATGGCAAAAGAGAATTAATATAAATTATTTAAAGTTTTTATACGAGAATTAATAAATAATATAATTTTCTTAAATTATAACAAAATCGAAAAAAGAATAACTAGAGACGTGGAGAATAGTTTCTACATATTTCCAGTTCATCACTTTAAGGTTTTAGTATATTCAATATGATACTGAGAAGATACGTATTATACTGCAATGAATTGAGCATATATCTAATAATATCATCACATACGAAAATAAAAGTGCGAAGACGTCACAGTGCAAATGTTGTAGTTGGTGCATGCAGGAAAGTGCAATCATCTCTGACAATATAAAACCAAATAATAAATACATATGTAACGGCAAACGCAAGAAAACAATTTCGAATCATCTCTGGAATTTGTAGGTTACAACTTACATGCATGCAAGTTAATTATCACCTTCCTAATTTGTTTTTATTTTCTTTTTGGATTTGCTAACAATTGCATTGAAACTGGACCCCCCTTCACTTGTCTTTCTGCTCCTAAAAGCCAATACACCCTTAATATAAAAATTTTCAAGGCGGCACCATTACTGCTATCTTTTCTGGATAGCTACTTCTTCTAGCAAGACAATTTATTTGTCTTGTCCTATATATACATAGATACATATATAAAAGCTAGTATCAAACTAGAAGTCTATAATTGAACAAGGTGGAACCTATTTTAAGCTGTAGATTTATCATTTATTAAATCTGTAGCTTTCAATTACGTGTCTCAAATTATTGATCATATATTAATATGGTTGTGTTTCTCTAAATAAATATCAGATTTAGACTGTCTCAATCTTACGTGGATTATTAATTATGTGATTTTTAGTTTGTTTTTTCGTTTATAATTCTGCATAAAATCAATTTTATAAATAATAATATTTGAAATTAAATATTAATACAAATACTTATGGTCATATTAAGTTTGTGAGTGAAATCAGAAGTGTAATTTAATTAATATATGTAATATAATTGGTGTATGAGAATAATTGAAATGGATTTATAAATATCAATAATAGATAGCATGTCTTCATTGACCAAGTTACCTCAAATACTGATTGTGGCTTGTCACGTCATCAATATCGCATTGATAAAATTATAAAATCCCACATTACTGTAATAATTAAAAAAATATAAAAATCATGTTTAAAAGAATAACATGAAAATAGAAAATAAAAATTGTGATTTTCGTGGGAGCAACATCAGATCTTATGGAGTGCGTACGCATCGTATGGCGATATTGACATCGTAATTGTTCCAATAGAATTCGGACAATGAACAAGTTGGCAATTGCTAACCTTACACGTGTATCCAAGCTAGTCCGTGAGTGTCAGGGGAAACGAACCGCAGGCCGCAGCGCATTGAAACCGCTGCACTACCATGAAAACCATGGGCTTCTTCTTACTTATGTTTAACTAATCGTAATCCGCGGTTATAATACATCATCATTTAAATATTATTATTATTATTTATTTTGATTAATAATTAACATGCGTATCTCTTATCAGAATTTAATCACATAAAATATCTATCCTTTTTAATTAATAAATTTTATAAAAAAATTGAGGTAAATTGCATTAAATAGAAATAGAAATAAAAATACTAAAAATCTAAATGCAGTTTAATTAGAGAAAAAATAGTTGAAAGTGACTGTTATTGGTTTTTTATTTTATAGATATAAAAAATGTAATAACGTAAATTAAATTTATTGGAGGATGCAGAGATTATATAAAATTCAAAAATTTAAATAGATTATATTAGATGATTAAATTAGATTTCAAAATTATCAATTATCACGTTAAATATTAAGTTGGCTAATTAAAATGTAAAAAAATAAAAAAAAAGAATTACAAATTCCTTAAAAATGAAAAATAGAGTACTGAACAAAAAAAGAATATTGGATTTTTTCCTTATCTCAGCTTTCATATATATGGATCATTGAATTTATTGCAATGTCTTTTTGTGTAATTCATTAATTATTTACAAATACTATGACATTAAAAAATGGATTTGTCGATTTATAATTATTTACTTTTCAATAATTAATTAATTATTGTCTTATCAAATAGCTTAATTAATAAACCTTCAAGTCCTAATTGAATAATAATCGATCCATACACTTCACACAAAATTATGTTGATTTAACCTCGTATCCTTATGATGTTTTAACTTTCAAGATTCGTTAATTTTGATTTAAAATAAAAATCATTATTGAAAAGGATATATAATTTTTTATATTTATTTTTCAAATTAAAAACTAAATTGAAGTTTTTTTTCCATCAATTCATATTTGTGCAAATGAGATGAATTTCAATTTGAATCCTTTTTTTTTCCGAAATTAATATCGTAGAGTAAATCTTTTTTATTTATAAATTATCGGTCTTCAAATCTCATTATTAGAAACTGCTTAATCTGATTTAGAATTTGATTACAATAAAGGCTGTTCACTCTGTATTTTTTTAGTAGATATGGAATTTGAAATCTCTGTAATAGAAATATCTTAAAACATGTTGGTTATGGAGCAATGTTGTTTTTGGAGCGTATTGGGCCTTTATATGATCAGGCCCTACAGGCTTCCATGTGTATCTGAGCTTTATAGTGAACGAATTTATTGGGGCTGAAATTCCGTGGGTTAAACGGGCCTATAATCTACTGTTTACGTAACAAATTCAACGACATGGAAACTGCTCTTTCGTCGACAGCAAAAGCTTTCCTTGTGGTTAAACGATATGGAAACTTTTTCTTAGAAAAGTTTTCCTCGAATGGAAATTGCAGGGCGTTTAAATTCTTCCCTCGCTATATCGTTTCTTTTTGCTTAGAGAGATTCAATGGCAACACACATGGATACCCAGAAGATTCCAAAAAACAATCTAAATTAGTTTTCCTCTTAAAGCCCAAAAATCTTCCTCTACCATTGTCGCGTGCGGCAAGATGAAGAAATGCAACTAAAAAAATTGATAGTAAGAAGGATAAGTGGTTGAACAAAAACCAAAGGCAAGTGACAAGGAGTGAAAGTTTACCGAATGATGAGTTGGCGAATAACTCGTAGAAAATGTTGAAGTCCAAAAGGTCAACGTTCATAATAGGGATTTCGGGCACATTGAACAAGAAGAAGATAAATCATAGACTCAAATCTTCAGTGAATCAATTATACGCACAGCTGAAAGCCCAGTAACTACAATGTCAAAATAGATAAATAAAAAATAATTTTTGTTATAAAAAAAAGTTGTCGGCAGATGAGGTGGCCACGTAATATTTGAATGAGTTTGAAGTATTCTTTTTCAAAACTTATACACTATTCATGCTCATAGGTCATCATTATTCATTAAGTGGAACTACACGACGTGTGTAAGAGTGGAATTTTGCAGAGACGACGGCTGAAATCCAAATTTTTTGAAAAATGTCTAATTAAGAAAAGTATTATATCCATCGCATTCAAACATTTTTTTTCTCCAAACAACAAGAAAATAGGAAATAAGAATGTTCCTGAGAAAAGGCATATGTAGAATAGTTAGAGAAAAAACCAAATTTCTAATGACTTGGTCTTTAACATTTATTAAAAGAAAAAGACTGTTTCATATATGAAGAATTATTATACTAATCCCAGCAGGTTTTTCACTCAACTTTATATGCTTATCCATTCACAAGTGAATAAAAAACTAAGTTGAGTCCATAAAAAAAAAAAAGCTCGAGTCAATATTAAATTATTAATATAGCTATTGTCATGGAAATTGCTTAGGTTTATATGGCTAAAATATTAGATTGATAAGCCATCATATAACATTATATAAATCCCTAGGTCTTTGCAGCTGCCTAATTATAAATTTATAATAATAAATTAATTTAGATAATTATCTCTATTTTTTAAGCGAAAGGGTTATGTTTATGAAATATAAAAAATGAATTGCTTATGTTGTAATTATCTCTTATTTGTTTTTTATCAACCCTTGGCCGTCAAGTTGGGCTAAATGACCAAAATAAAAAGTCATTGTTTGCAAGTTTCTACGGTTTGGATACCAATTTTAGTTTTTACATGAGAAGATTCGTATTAAAGAAAAGGTTTTAAGAATCTCAATTATTTATATTATAATAAAATAAATAATTAAATTTAACCTAACTTCGCCGTTGTTAGAAGGATTTATTTGAATATATATCACTTTCAAAGAAAAAATTCATGATAGAAAATAAAATATTGATTTCGCGATATTTATTTAATGTCGAGATTGCATAAAAAACCTCCTATATTGATCATTAAAAATTTGAAAAAATAATATTATTTGAAATAATATTAATGATATTTTTAATTACTCATTATTGAAAATAAAAACTGATCGAAGAGCTTTTAACATTATTAAATTAAAAAAACTGAAAAAAAATTCAATATTATGAATAATAGTAATATTAATATTAGTTTAATTGATGTCAAAATTAAAATAAAATTAAAAATTATTCTTCATATCAACTCAACACCTTAATAGTTATTTATTTTATTATATTTTTATATTGTGATATAAAAACACGTGATTCTGTTTTTATATACATACGTACGTGTGTGAAAGGTAAGCATAGTAAGTTGGAATTCACGGCAACGTAGCCTTGTAGTTGGAGTTAATGGGTTAAAGCAAAGTGTCTTGAAAATAAATTTATTGCTATTAGTATTATTTTATTTCCAGTATCGTTTACGTCGTCCAGCTCTTTCATTTAGAATATTCAATTATACCAGTTGAATAACACAAAAACAGAATATCTCAAGATACCCTTTAGCCACTACTATATACTAATCGAGTTTTTGTAAGAGATTTATTTATTTACAATCTTTAATTTTTTTTTTTGTTTTTTTATTTCAAGAAAAATATGGTATGTCAAATTTCCGATGAAATGTGAGATTTTCTACTGTAGGTTTGTGCTAAAAGTTACTACCACTTCGAATCCTTAATTTTAACCCTAGAGTTCGTTACCAGTAATTTTTTTTTACCACCATTGTGCAGTCCCTTCCTAATCCTAGGTGGCAAATCCACAGTGTCTCTTGGGGGGAACATGACCCACCAAAACAACAGTCCGTAGAATATTGTTATCATTTGGGCCCACAACACAAAGTCAAACATCCTTCTCGTCACCCTAAATCCCACGCGTCCTTGTCATCTTCCATATCTCTCCCTTCATCCCTCTTCTTTTCTCCTTCTCTTCCTCTCCTTCTCCAATCTCTGACGTAGAAACCTATGATCTTTCTTCCTATGTTAGCGCCAACATTGTCTCCTCCTTTATCCTCTTTGCTTTGCTTTTGAGCAACCATTAGAATAAATGAATCATTAAATCTATTCAAATCTGAAAAGGAAAAAAAAAAACTTTCATGTACTGATGACAAGCAATTTTTTCACTTACTCATGACGACTCTAAACTTCAATCTGAGCTGTTCGTTGCAACTTTTTCTCCATCATGGCTTGCTGCTTCTCTTTATGTTTTCATTCAGTGCAGCCCAACGGGGATCACAGCCGCCTCCGACCGTGACTGACCCATTCGGTCAGCAGCCGAAATTCAACCCGTCGCTGGCAATACTCATGGTGGTTATTGTGAGTGCCTTCTTTCTCTTGGGCTTTTGTTCCATCTACGTTCGCCGGTGCGCGGAGAGCAGATACAGAGGAACAACCTTCAACCCCTCCGCTTCTCCAATCAGCGGTGTAGGCCGGTGGTCTAGGAGGGGACAGCAGGGGCTTGACGCAGCAGTCATCGGGACATTCCCTACTTTCCTTTACTCAACTGTCAAAGGCCACAAAATGGGCAAGGACTTGCTGGAGTGCGCTGTTTGCTTAAACGAGTTTGAAGATGACCAAACGCTGCGTTTAATCCCCAAGTGCAGTCACGTATTTCATCCCGATTGCATCGACGCCTGGCTCGCTTCCCACACCACTTGCCCCGTTTGTCGCGCTAATTTGATCCCAAAACCGGGTGATTTGTCCCTCGATTCGACGTATATCTTTGAACCGAATAGCAACTCAGTTGAACCTCAACCAGACCAACAGTCCAATAATGGGACACAAAACGATGTTCTCATTCATGTTTCCGATGACAATAATCGGAATACAGAGTTACAAAAACCCGAATCTCCAAATGTAATTTTATTAAACACAGCCAATCAGAACCGGCCTCCTCGGTCCCGGTCAACGGGATGGCGTTTCGGTAAGCTATTCCCTAGGTCACACTCGACAGGCCACTCACTGGTTCAACCGGGAGAAAATCTTGACCGGTTTACTTTAAGGTTGCCGGAGGAGATTCGAAGCCAGTTAATGAACACACACTTGAACCGTACAAAGAGTTGCGTGACATTTACAAGAGCAATGAGTTCAAGAACAGGATACAGGAGGAGTGGAACCAGTAGAAATTATTTAAACTACGAACGGTTCGACAGGGAAGGGCGGTCGGAGCGATGGGGTTTTACAATGGCTCCTCCTTTTATTGCCAGAACCGGTTCGGTCCGGTCCTCAAACCGAATGGGTGGTAATGATGAGGCGAATGCTGCTCGACCAAAGAATTTGTTAAATTCTGTTAAATCGCCGTTTGATCGTTTGTTTATGGGCGGGGAAAATAGCAGCAATAGTAATGATGTTGGTGAATGGTCGTCGGATCGGCTAAGGACTGCAATGTCAGATGGTCAAGTTTAGAGGCTTTGTTATTTGGTGGAGTTTGACTGTTGAAGGATTTGTGTACATAAATTTTTTTTTTTCCCTTAAATTATTGTTTATTACATGTGATTTTGAGATTTTATTTTATTTTTTTCACTATAAAAAATAAAATAATGTTGGAAGTAAAATTTTCGAACGGCCTGCGTTGTGTTAGTGCTCCACATGTATATTTTTTTATTATTATTTTTAAAATGTAATATTAAGATAAGCACAAAGGACATGGTTACAAATTAAGGCACCAACAAGACTTTCAGGCCCCTTAACCAACGTCCAAGTTTGAATTGGTGCTTCTTGTTTCTTGTTTCTTCCTAGACAAAAGAATAGGATACCGTAAGCCTAATCTATACTTCGGCCTGAATGGTTGCGGTACTACTGGGCTTCAATCAAATGCAAATAATTGGGCCTTTGTACGGGCCCATTTATATTTTTCATTTCAATATTCAAATATATGAAAACAATATATTTCATGGGAGCATTTTATAACAAGTAATTAATCATAGAATTTCAAAATAATATTTTTTTTAAGAAAAAATTTCAAAATATTGTTGAAAAATTCATATAATGTAATATGAACATATTTAGTTATTTACCATAAAAATGGTTATACAAATTCAAAATTGAAATTTAATACTCCACTAAATGAAAAGTATTCAAATTATAAAAAAAAAGGCCATAAAAAACCATAAGAGGGTTGAAAAACAACGTAATTAATTAAGAATTTGTTACATTAAAGGAATTCTTTTTAAGGAAAACTTTGAAGGAAGTTAAGAAAAAGAGATATTGCCATGGACAAGTTTTTGGTGTGATGGAGCAAATTATTGCTGTGCAATTGGAAACCCCATTAAAATCTTAATTCCTGATCTTTTTTGTATGTTATAAAACATATATTCTATTGTTCAAATAATTATTATTTTAATAATAATTAAACATTATCATATATTAACTTTTTTTTATGAATAGAGAAGCATGAAGTTGTTTAAACGATTATTTTTTACATTCTGATGTGCATTTAAAACATTGAGTTAAGCATGCCAATATATAGCTTAATGGTAAGTCCTGACAATAGATATAGGTTCTAATCCCTTCCTTCATTGTTAAAAAAATCGAGTTAGCATTCACATGTACAGCTTAAAACTTTTTTTTTTCTTTTTCAGAAGAGAAAAGAAAAAAAATTAGTATTTGATTTAATTTACTTGTATTTTCCTGTAGGGATAGAGTATAAAGGGTCATTAAAAGTAAAAATAAAAAATTTTGTCTCCTTAAAAATTTTATAATGGCTAAATATATAAATTAACTCTAATATTTTACATTAAAAATTTTGTGGCACGTTCAATGGGTTTGACGTGTTAAATAAGTTAGCTTAAAAAATTATAAGTACTAACACTTCAATTTTATAAACTTTCTCTTGTAATTTGCAAAATTAGATCACTTAGACATTCATTAAATAATTAAACATATAAAAATTATTATATAAAATTTAAAATGCTGCAAAATGTTTGTTATGTAAAATTCATACGTTTGATCATTTTATAAGATATAATTCGTAAATTGCTAACACGACAGACATGATATGATCATCTCACAATATGATGGTTGGTCCAAACCCATCGAAGAACTCATAATGAATAGGAACTAATTTGTGTCGATGGAAAGTTGGAGGAGGGATAGACTTTTTGATATTAGGTCATGGTCCCTTACTATTATGTTAGGGGTTCATTTGCAGAGACTCGAGGGATAAGACTGGTTCTACTAAATCTTCCTCCTATAATTTGATTTAACATTTTAACAAACGTGACAATGCCAATGGGTGGGGTATGTATTAAGAACCATTGATTTTTAGTGATAACAAAGAATCTGTACCGATGCAACTGACGAGAGAAAATAATGTAGTTTTTGGGGGCTGTGTGTAGGGTTTAGCTTTGGCTCTTTCGATCCCCATAGGAATATTACGCCAAGGTCTCGCACAAGGGGCCAGAAAATGAGTTTCTACTACTATTTTCAAAAGAAAGCGATTGATGTTTTAGTTTGTGAACGGCATTTTAATGAAAAGGTAGTGCTTAAATTCACGATTCTGCATATTGAAAACGGGTTAATTTATTGAAGAAGCTTTAAAAGCATGAATTGTCAAATATTGATGTCGCGTTGCTGACAGGCGCTTGAGAAATGGACGGGTCGTGTGGAAACTATAATTCATGATGTCTCATCTAAATCAAAGACGGTGCCAGCCATAACCCGGTACCAAAAAAAGTATTTTGACTGTATAGTCAGAAACTTTAGTCATATGTTCATATGTAATAAAAACATTAAGAACATTTGTTCATATGTAATAAAAACATTAAGAACATTTGAAAATTGGATATAAATTGGTAAAGTGATAATGGAATAATGATTTGTAAAAGTCATAATCCCCTCTCTTTCTCTGCTCATTCTCTCATTTGATAAAAGAAGATTTTAATTTTGTGTTCATAACTTTGAAAATCCATATCCTGATATCTGATTCCCCTAGTTTGGAAGACATTTTCTTTACTTTCCTTTTCCTTTCTTTATTCGTATTGACTGTATGTAGAGAACTTTTTCTTTCACACAAATGGTCATGGTGGGGTCTTGCAATTTTCTTTTTCTTCGAAAATAGATGGATAACGAGAAGTTTCCTTGTAGCCATGAATGCCAATTCCGTGGGCTAATGCATCAAGTAATTTTTGTTGTATATACAGTGAAACTTTGGAGGAGTATTGCAAAAGAACCAGAGAACTGGCAAATGAATTGCTTAAAGGCATTTCAAAAAGCTTAGGGTTAGAAGAAAATTACATAAGCAAGAAAATGAATGTGGAAACGGGCACCCAAATGTTCGTTGCAAATTTTTACCCACCATGCCCACAGCCTGAAATTGCAATGGGATTGCCTCCTCATTCTGATTATGGTCTACTCACTCTCCTCATACAGAATGAGCTTACTGGCCTTCAAGTCATGCACAATGGAAAATGGGTTCCTATTAATCCTTTGCCTGATTCTATTTTAATTAACACTGGAGATCATATGGAGGTAATTCTTTCTTTCCTTTTCTTTTTGGAATTTAAGCGTTCTTCTTAATTTCTTGAAATTTAGATGAAAACAAATTAATAATTGCAGATACTAACGAACGGGAAGTACAAGAGCGTTTTTCATAGAGCAGTGGTAAACAATAAAGGAACAAGAATATCAGTAGGAACAGCTCACGGCCCGCCGCTTGACAGCGTAGTGAGCCCAGCACCAGAGCTGACTCAAGAGCCTGCAGCATATCGTGGAATCACATTTAGGGACTATATTCAGCTTCAACAAACCTCTCAAGTCAATGGAAAAAATTGCTTAGACCATGTTCGGATTTGAATCAATTCTTATTATTATCTTATGTTTATTGTTCTTTCTTTTCCATGTATTTGTTGAGAAAATAAACTTGTTTTAATATGATATTATCCATTTATTTTTTCCTATGATGTATCTATTAATGTATTAGAGATCAACTACAGCTCCATTCTTTATGATGTATTTTAATCGAGTTCATTTATTAGATTACTATATGTATCTATAAATATGTAATATGAATAAAGTCTTCTATGATGTACTACCTCTGTACCAGCGAACTACAAAATCTTTGCTCTAATTTAACACCAACTCTCCTAAAATAAAGCAAATTTGTCTCTTTTGTTTCATTCTAAAATTGAGCTCTTCCACAAATTGGTATACGAGACTAACAACTATCAACATATCTTAACATTCCTTCTTCGCATATACAGTAAATTTCAAGATTTTACTTGTAGCTTTCAAATCTCAAATTCCACGAGTTGCCCTTCAAAGAAGATAAAAAACGAGCACAAGCATTCATGAAAGGAAAAAAGAAAGTTCTTGTCTTCTTAAATTTGCTAGATCTTCTCATCTTCTTTGTTTCTTTTTCCCTTCTTGCGGCAGCTTTACAGTCAAACTCTCCTTAATAACTGGACTAAAAAGGGTCATAGCCCTCAGCAACATTTTACTTTACGACTTGCTAAGTTCCTCCCAAACTCAATTAGTTATTGAATTAATTTATAATCACTATCACTTTAATTTATTAAGAGAATTGTATTTCGCTTGCAATAAATTAATGGACTCTTGATTAAGCATTTTTAATTTTCTTGTTATTTTTTCTTTTATATCCTAAATATGTTTGACTTAAAAGAAAAATAGTGTTTTTGAAATTGAAAAAAACTAGAACTATTTATTTATGTTTTGGGTAATTTTCTGAGTTTCAAGAACCTATGTGTATGTTCATATATTTCTTTCTTTGATACACTGAGTAAGTACTACTATCATTATAGCCAAAATGATTACCATTATTAATTTAGATCTTCTCATTTATTTATTTTTATCTACCAATAAAAAAAAATTTATTATTATTTTTCGTTATATATATATATGGGATTGAAGGCAATGATTGTGGATTGAGTGATAATTTGATTTTCTTTTTGAGCATCTACTAAGGTTTCCAGAATTTATATATATAAATATTATGGATTTAAGGATTATGTATAGTGATTGGATTGAATTTTATTTTAAGATCACTTCATTATATAAAAATAGTATCAAACCAATTGTATTTATTTTAATCTAAATAAAAACTTATACTATAGATAAAAAAAATTAAAATAGTGTAAAAAATGAAAAAATAACGAGCATTATCATTGTGTAACGCACATCATAAAAAAGACTAATTTATATAAAAGTCAAAATTAGCAGAATAAAAGGAATCGATAATTTTAAATATTGGATTAATAAATTAAGTATCCATTTATATAAATATATAAAAATAGAAGCACATTTGGTCGTGTCAAAACGTTTAAGTGTTAATGTGGAAAAGAAATAATTTTTAAGATGTTGAGCTGTCAAGAAAATTTTACTATTAATATCATTAATATTAAATATTTTTAATAATTAATAATAACATTAATATTATTTCAAAAAATAAAATTTCAGTTTTCATTTAAATTAATATTGTTAAATGCTTTTCAAGTTTTTCAATAATGAAGCAAGTAGTTAATAATATTATTAATATAATTTCGAATAATAAAATTGGTCATTAACACAATAAGCTTACTATATAGGGCTGTGAATTCAATTATTACACATAAGTAAATTAAAATTTATTTTTCAAGACCTTGTAATTTCAGGACAGGAATTTATTATTATTTGAATTCTTAAAAATAATATAACAAATTTGTACATTCCGCGTAACCCACGGTCACAATCACCAGTTAATAATTATATAAGTAACCTCAATTAATCAGAGGCACGTAAACTTGTACATTTCTGTTTTCATGATCATAAGTGTTTTTTTTTTCTTCTCTTACAGTATAGTCCATGGGGAACCGCAAGAAACTGAGACTTCTCATAGGCTTTTTCAAAGACAAGACCTCCATAATCAAAGCAACCCTATCAACAAAACGCCACAACAGAACACAAATCGCTGTCATCCGCGCCACCACACGTGACGCTTCTTCGTCACCGTCCGACGAATGCATCGCGGCCATTCTTTCGTACGGTCATGCCTCCCGCCTAAGTGCATACACATGCATTGAAGCTCTCATGGACCGCCTTCATACCACAAAGAATCCTTTTGTTGCCCTAAAATGTCTCTTTTTGTTGCATATTATAATAACAAAAGGTTCTGTTATTCTTAAAGATCAGCTTTCGGTTTACCCTTCTCTTAGTGGCAGAAATTTTCTTAATCTTTCAAGATTCCAAGATGGATCAGATCCTGAAAGCTGGGGCTTGTCTTCTTGGCTAAGTTGGTATGCAGCTATTATAGAGCAAAATTTATCGGTTTCGAGATTTCTTGATAATCAAGATGTTCTTTCTTTTTCCGCTACTAATAAGGATAAAGAAGAGAAAGTCTTGGCACTTTTAAGCAGAGATTTATTAGGAGAAATGGATCTTTTAATTAATTTTGTTGCAGTAATTAGTGAAGCTCCTGATTCCTTGCATCTTCAAAGGAAGAATTTGATTCATGAAATAGTCAGGTTGGTTTCCGATGATTACAGATCTGTTCAACGTAAAATTTTTATCCGAGTTGTCGAAATCGGTGGTAGAATTCCGAGTTTGAGTTTCAGTGAGTTGACTCAGCTTCTGGGCAACTCAAATAGATTTGAGAGTTACAAAGAGAGATTGTATTTGCTGTTTGTGAATAGAAATAGAAATGATAGTTTATGGGAGTTGGTAAATAAGACAAAGACAAAAACCGTAGAAATGATGAAGAAAAAAGAAGAGATGAAGCTGCTGGAAATGGGCAATAAGAACGATTCGAATGAGTTGACTCGGTCTGGGGAAGTGGCGGACAAGGTTGATGATGGACTGGGATTTGTTTGGACCAGGTTCGATTAATTGTTTCTGGGTACATTAGCATGTTTACGCCTTCAAATTTTGACCTTTTATATTATTTTGGATTTGTCAATGTCATCTAATATTGTATATTTGTGTTCATTCAATTTTATCTTTTTCTTCCAAATCAAGCTTTTATGTCAATCTGTAACAGAAAGTATCATCCGATTTTATGAGTGAGACTTTTCTGAATTTTGTTTGTCATTAGCGTTTTAATTAATTTAAGCATTAAGTAATTATCACATAACTCTCATAAATATTTTTAAACCACAAGATAAGGTTATATAATATATATTTCAATTATATTAAATCAACCGAGGCATTAGCAAAAACAGAAAACTATATTTGCAAGTAAATTCATTTAGATTGGTTGCTCTTGAATTAGATATTGGTTTTTCAACTCTCCACTTCTTATAATTTAAAAATAATTTCACATTGGTGAGCTGACATGGTGCCCTAATATTATTTTTTTTTCCTCACCATATCTAATATATATATATATATTACTAATTTTCTCGATGATAAGTGTTTTTCATGAATTAAATATCCGTATTTCTCGATATCTTTATGTCTAGTGTCTAATGTGGTAATTTTCATACGCAAAATTAAAACTGGAGACTTTCATTAAGGGAAATGAAATCATGTGGTAATTTTCATACGCAAAATTAAAACTGGAGACTTTCATTAAGGGAAATGAAATCACAACCATTACATTTCATTGGTTCTCACAGACTAATTTTGATGTGGCTTATAATATCAGAAGTTATGGATGAAAATTAATTGTTTTAGGAAACAGATAATTATAGATGAAAAATACTTATAATCGGTAATAATCAAGAACGAAGATAGCCCATTCATAATAGTAGGCCCAGCCCATTTATTATCTAATTTTCTAATATATATAGTAATATTTTATTTTTATATTTTTCTGGTACCTACTAGATATCATGGACTATGTTTTGCTTGAACTTTCTTGTTGTCAATATCAATCATCCATTAGCCATACAGAAACTGAACTAACTGTTTGATTTTTAAAGGTAATTTTTCAATTTTAATGTTAACAAAATATTTTGATTTGATGTGAGTAATAAAATATTTCATGGAACATTTTTTGCTTTAGAAATAAAGCCCACAAAAATAAAAGATGTAATTAATTAAATATAGCAGGCATCACTTCTTGTACAAGAATTGCAATTATTGTAATATAATTTAAAATCTAATGATCGATGAGTTCGTCCTTTGTATAAGCTCAGTCTAACAGACAATTTGCTACTAAAATCTCAAGAGCTTTTAAAATTGAAAAATTTATATGTAAAAATTCTTATGAATGTTCGACTTCCGATTGACTATTTGATTCGGGGTTTGACCATTCGGCTATTCGAATGCGAGCTTTCTTAGCCTATAGAATCATCAATAAACAAGTAATTAATTCTTAAACAGTTTTATCTTTATATATAAAGACAAAAAAAAAATTGAAAAAATTAGAAGAATGATCACTATATTCTATCTTTTCTTACCTCATTTTCCCAGTCCGATTTTACAGTTATGATGGCTAGTATTACCGTTTGAATAGCAGTTCCACCAAAAATCATTCCACCCCATATGCCCTAAGGATCGCCATTCAATTCGCCAAAGAAAATTCAAGAAAACACCATTAATTGCAATTTGAAATCGTACTAATTGGTCATGCCAGAAATTGCATTAATTATTAAGTACCTTGACACCCAACTTAAAGACCCACCCCATCAGAATTCCAAGTGGTAGCCCAATAATATAGTAACACCCAAGATTTACATAGGCAACCATTGCTTGCCATCCCGATCCAACTGCCACTCCTAAACTCACATTTAAACACCAAAGATCGAAACTTATGAATCTAATTCAATTACAATTAGCTAAAAATTAGAATATTGATGATGCAATTACCTGATAATACTGGTTGAACGCTGTTGAGGAGGATAGTGACTGCCAGGAGTATAGAGAGCTTATCCACCTCTTTTAAAACATCTGTACTGGATGTGAATATTAATGCAAATTTGTCACGAAATATTATGATAATTAAGCAGATGATTAGTCCAATTATCGTTGATTGCACCACAGAAACTTCTGCTGCAAATTTTGCTGCTTTCCCATTCCCAGCTCCTAACTCATTAGACACTCTCACCCTGCAAAGTTTAAGCCCAGACACTTTATAGTAGAATCAACAAAATTTGATGCTAAACTAAAATTAATTTCTATTTAACTTCTTATTTCTTGAGATTATACGATAAAGATTTTAGGGTCGTTCGTTGTCTTATTGTGCAGTTTATTGGATTTCTAATTCTTAATCATTCAACTTAATAAGTTATTTATTTAGATTCAATATTCAGAATTCTCTAAATAAACGACCCTTTATATAATTATGAGAAATTCATAAGGTACCCTGTGGCTGCAAGGAAGGCGATCGGAATCATCATCTCCCACCCATTAATAGTCATGCTGCAAAATTAAACCCAAACCAGCATAAAAATTAGCAAAAGGTTATTAAAATGTGTAATATATAAAACCTAGCTATGAAAATGTAATACCAAATTGACAATGCATCCACAGCTAATGTTGCATTTTTCAAGTACCCAGTCATCAATATGAGTATTCTATAGTACCAATTTTCCAAACTGCAAATACAATTAATCAATTAAGCCATCAAATTGAAGAAGAAATACAATGATTTGATTACAAATATCTATACTTAAAAGAGAGAGAATGGTACCAAAGCATAACTCCAGAAGCTGCAGAGAGCTTAACGAACTCCCATAACCCAGTAAAGGCTTGGATTGAGAAACCAGTCCAAGTTAAAGGACATCTAAACACAACATATATGAACAACGCAATTCCCATAAACCACCAAGAAACATCCAAAGCAATAGCCGCACCAATCACTCCAAAATCCAAAACATAAATGAGTACCCAACACAATAACACGTTTAACACTAACGCCACAAAAGAAACCCAAGCTATCATCTGATTCTTCATCTGGCACTGCAAGAATCTTTGCAATGGGAACAAAAATGCAAAACTGAAATGCAATGGTAACAGCCATAAAGCCACAACCTGAGATTCCTCGGCTACGTTGTCTGGTTGACCTAACCATTTCAAGATTGGAGATGCAAAAACATAAAACGGCAACAAGAAGCAACAGCACACGGATAACACTATCCATGACCTTTGCATGTAAATGCCTAACATCTGATATCTTTTCGCGCCATAAGCTTGTCCACATAGAGTTTCAAGAGCACTCGCCATTCCTAACTAATTGACAGATATATATGGCGTTATGAATTACTACTATACGAAAAAGAAATTAAAAGGAAATAGATGTTAAGATATAAATTACCAGGAGGCCGAAATTGAAGCCGACAATGACAGTGTTGGCTATGGAGATAGAAGCGAGTGGAATATCTCCCAAATGGCCTGCAAAAGCTTGGGTTATGATATTCATGGAGAAGGAAGCTATCCTGCTGAAAATAGCGGGTCCCACGATTTGCCATAGCATCTTGGTTTCAGTCCAGACTTTTGATGCAAGGCTATCATCTCCATCTTTGTTAACTCTAACCTCTGGTAACAAGGTTTCACTGATACCAGGATTATCAATATTGTTACTCCCCATCACAGAGAAAGAAAATTAAAAAAAAAATAAAATAAAAGGGTTGTTCTCTATTAGTTCTTCCTGCCCTCCTTTGTCGGGGAAGAATTAACGCAAATAAGTGAGATTAAAATCCGGGAAGTTTGTTAAACGACGTATGTGATGACGAGTTCGAGGTGTATTTTTGTAATTGCACATGTATACATTGTATATATTGTGTATGTGTACAGGTGTATGTAGAAATAAAATGAAATGAAGAAATGGTATGTGTGCAGAAATTAAAAGGTTCCCATATCTTGCAAGCAAAATCAAATTTGGAGGGTGAAATTAGTTAGGTACAGGTCACAGCCGCTTGGAAAAATAAGCGAGGTTTCTCTATGAAAGTTGGTTCACGCATTGCTTGTCTTGTGACCAGCAATAATGTAACAAAAATAGCAACTTTTTACAATTTATTTAAGAAATATTACAAAATATCAACAAATTTCATGATGCGTCATTAATGAAAGCTTGGCCGTTAGATATCCCTTTTCCAAGAATGGTGGTTACAGTTTTGTTTTTCTTCTTTTCTAGGTAAACTTCCTTTTCCATGATGCAGAAAGTGCTCTAAGTCTAAAGCAAGAATTACTTATCCCCTTCCAAGTCTGTCGTGTATCCATCATTAAGAAGCATTTAGCCTTTTCTAACGTCATCCATCTATATATGTACTTTTTTGAATGTGAAGGAATATATTCACTCTTCTCGATTGGTTTAATAAGGAATGACACAATGCAGTATATGAATTAAGAATAAACCACACTCCTTCTCGAAACAATTAATGATAATACATTTTTCGTAAACGGCTTCAGAATCCGAAAGATTGGATGTGTATTTATTCTATTAATATTCTGTTATTGAAATTTCAGGTTTAGAAATTATGATTTGGGTTTTGAACAATACATCACGTAATCCTCAAAACTATTCCTGTGAAGAAAACTGACAAGCACGTCAGTCTCAAGGTCTTGAGATTTCAAATGTTAACTAATCATCGTTTAACAGCAATTACATTTCAAAATGAAAGCATTGTTGTATTCAACTGTCAGCCACCAACTGCTTCATTATTCATTAGCTATGTGAAAGCGAGCTTTCTCAGCCTGTAAATGACATTTCATTGAAGGAAATATCAATTTACTTTGTACGACTAAGACGGAACCAAATGGACTTCCAGAGAAAAGCTATGTCATGAACAGTACCTCTTTTTCCCACTGGCATTTCATGGTGATGATAGCAAGTGTAAACGTTTGAACCACAGTTCCAACAACTATTCCAACCCAGAGACCCTGCCTATCAATGGCGGAACCAGAAAAAATAGGAGGTGAAATTTTTTTTCCAAAATTTAGAGGGAGCGACATCGGAAAAATCACTATTTTATATGTAAAAGGTAAAATTTTTTATATTTTATGAGATAAATTTCAAAACAAAATTAAATTTAGGGGGCGGCCACCACCGCTAGCCATCCCCAAGTTCTGCCATTGCTGCTTATATTAATTTGATCATACAAATTCAATTATGAAAATGCTAAAATGCTTAATAACATTTTATAGCAATATAATCATACTTTAACTGTAAAACCAAAGTCAAGCAGCCAGCCCAAGCAGATACCTAAAGGGACCCCAACCATGTAGTAGCTGCCAATATTTATACATGCTACCAACGCTTGCCAGCCAGACCCAACTGCCACACCTGAAATATGGAGATAAAGCATGAAGTGGTATATTAATTTCAGAACTCTAACTAGGTACGAAATTCTTGTTTTACTTACTACCTGAAAGAACTGGTTGAACGCAATTAAAGAGAATGGTGAATGCTAATAAGACAGCTAACTCTTTAACCATTGCAATAACATTGGAGCTTGAGGTACAGATCACAGCAAGATTCTCAGGGAAAGCTATGATGATCAACCAAAAGAATAGTCCAATCATTAGGGAGGTCATACTGATACTATGGTTGCAAATTTGGCACCTTTTGCATTGCCTGCCCCCAGCTCATTTGCAACACGTACCCTGCAATTATTGATTAGTAAGGGAAGGGAAAAATCACCGTGAATTTGTCTCAGAAGCATAATATAGAGCTCATGATTTCTTCCTCAATGAATTATTATAATTCCACAAGAAAAATAGCAGGAGAAGATGATAACACTTATACAACTTGACTGCTTATTATGATCAAAGTAGGTAAAAATATCATATGCCACATATCAAGTAAATAAATCAAACCCTGTGAAAGTTTCATGAAATTGTGAAGAATATTGATAGCCACCTATTCAATAGATGCAGTAAAATGGTCAGGTAAGACATGCAATTGTATTTGACTTGTAAATGGAAGATAGATGAATTGTTGATCTGATCCAATAAGCCATTAATCACAAGCAAACAAACCCATACTTTTTTACATAGGTATGCAATGCTCCTGAAACCTATTTACTTAAACGATGTTAAAATTTACAGACACAAAATGATTCAAAGGAAACTGATAAAGAAGCGAAAGATACATTAATTCTAAAAAGCTGAGTTTATTAGGCCCTCTAACTGACCAACAAAAAGGATTCACAGGAAAAAGGTTGAACTTTGGAATCAAAACCCATACCCACTAAGCTTTGATCTTGCTAAAAGGTACTCCTGTCCTACATCAGAACAAAAAATCTCTAGCAAAAGCCAATAAAGACACTATGGGAAGAGTTAGCAAATAGTCAGCAACTAATACTCTTAACTTTGCAAAGAACAGCATTTAAAAGGCAGCTCTACTTTCCAAAGTTTCTTCTTACTAGTCCCCCAATGTAATATGATTATTTATCCTGTCTTAGACCTTGTTTGGCAATAGTAGTTGATTTAGTAGCCGTTAGCTGCTGTAATAGTTGTCGGCTGTTGTAATAGTAAGCTAAAAGGGCGGGTAACATTTTGTGATCAACTCCTTCAACCTCTAAACACTATTATAAACATTACACCACCAGATGATATAAATAAAGGAAGTGTTTTACACCACCATCTTTGCTTCTTATTTTTCCTTAGAAGGATTAAATTGTTGTTCGTTCTTTGCTGACCATATACGGTTTTTACTTATTACACAGAAGGCAAAAGAGGGAGAGAGAAGACTTACAACCAATAACGTACCCAGTGGCAGCCAAAAATCCAAGTGGAATCATAGATTCCCAGGCATATATACTTATGCTGCCAAATAAATTAGAACCCATCAGGACAGAAAGAAATTACATCAAAGTAAAATTCACCAATATCTGAATTCATTAAGAAAAAAAATCAACAAGAATTGTGAACAGCAACCAACCAGATGGAAAGAGCATCGATTGTGACCTCAGTATTATGCATATACCCAGATACTATAATCAATACTCTATAATAGAAGTTCTCCAACCTTTAACAAAAAAATGTAGAAACTCAATAACTTCCAGCTATAAACTAATTAAAATATTCAATAAATCAATAGAGAAGAGAGAATAATAAAGCATACAAAAGCATGATTCCAGATGCCACGGAAAGTTTAAAGAACGGCCATAGCCAACAAAAGCTTGTGAAGAGAAACCAGTCCAAGAGAGTGAACAACCACCACAAACACAATACACAAACATCCCCAAAACTGAAAACCACCAAGAAAAATCAAGAGTAATTGCAGTTCCAACGATCCCAACCTTTAACCTATAAACAAAAACCCAACTCACAATAACATGGATAAGAAGAGAAACCCCAGACACCCAAGCGATAACCCGTCTTTAATTGGCTCTGCAAAAATCTTTGCAACGTGAAATGAAAGGGGAAACTAAAATGAAATGGTATTAACCATAACGCCACCAAACCTGTCTGCTCAGCAACCTGTGCAGGCTGTCCGATCAGCTTTAATATTGGGGCTGCGAACAAGAAGATTGGTAGTAACAAAATGGAACATAAAAATAAAATAATCCACGAACGTTGCATATATATGCCTAGCATTTGGTAACGCTTAGCTCCATAAGCTTGGCCACAGAGTGTTTCCAACGAACTCGCCATGCCTAGCTGGAGCAATCAAAAGAATGAGAATCTAACGGCTATTAATTAAATAAAGAAAATGTGAAAGAATTCAGAAGTATTTGTTTATTTACCAGGAAACCGAAGCTAATGGCGATAATGACAGTGGTGGCAATGGAAATGGCGGCGAGATTGAGATCACCGAGGTGGCCAGCGAAAGCTTGGGTGATGACGGTCATTGAGAACATAGCAAGACGGGCAAAGATAGAGGGACCTGCGATTTGCCATATCTTTTTCGATTCTAGCCATGCTTCTCTTATCAAATTACTCGATTGAAGTCCGTGTCGTCTATTTTCTTCCACAATGTCTGCAATTAGAAGGGTTTCTTCTTCTTCTCCGATTACCATGACTAGGTTGGCTATTCGCTGTTGTTGCTGGGCTATGGAAGGGAATCAATGAGGTAGGGCCACGTATCAAGTGGCTAAAATTTTAGCGATTGATTCCGTTGCTCTATCGGGGCTAATGAATCGAACGGCTGTAGACACTTAGATGAAAAAACACAAAGAAAACATTTCCTCTTGACTGCGGATGCTTCGTCTATGGATAAAAGAAAACTTTTCCCTTCATATGGACGACAACAAGAAAAACATTTTTCTTGTCGTTTCCCAACATTTGCAAACCAAAAATCTTTGTTCACAAAAATGAAATGGCCTACCGTTCATACATTTATATCTAGGGTATGTTAGGTAATACTATCCATTTTAGTTTGGTTATATAGTTAGATATTAGTTATTGGTTGTTAATTATTTATATAGTAGTTTAGAATAAAAATGATCCATAAAAATAACTATTTGATTAGCTTTTAAATTTAAAATGACAACAAATAACATTTAAATTCTGAATCAGAATTTTAACTTACGACTATAAGAGTGAACTCATTATAAAAAGATAATAATTTATATAATTTGTTATTATTTTTTTATCAAAAAATATCTCTAATTATATAATTTGAAATCATTATCATTTTTAAAATAACAATATAACTTTCTCACATATTACTCTATTAATTCATTATTAAATTATTATATTTAAATTTTTGTGTAAAATAATGTAATTTTTTAATTTAATTGCAAACTTGCAGTAGCACTAGCACATAACCATTGGAAAAAAAATTTAAATTAATATTAATATAAGTTAATAAAGAATAATATAAGTTAATTAAGAATAAAATTGTCAAAAAAATTTCAATCAAAAATAAAAACGCTAAATGTTAGAATGATTACGTTTTAACAAACAATATCTTATCCATTAAAAACTATTTATATGCTATACTAACTTTATCGAGACATAATTTATAAAAATAATATTTTGACATATTCAAAATTCTAACGCTCCCTCAAACGACGTGCTGACACTTGCACTCTTCTTTTCCATCTAAATTAGATTAAATGAGAAAATAATCATCAAGTACGTTGAGTTTGTAGATTATAAATTTGTATAAATTTAAATTATATTTTCTCTAAATATAGAAATTATGATTTGATAATTAATTTGGAAACGTGAAAAATACTAATGTTTTACTCGATAAATTTTGATTTCTCTACATGAATTAAATTACTTGATTATCGCTCGATTTTTACAACAAAACATCAGAATCCCACCTTCTTTTGTGTTTTATGTTTATGTAATTCATTTTTAGTTGTAGACTTGGATCAATGGCTAAGGCACTTCTACTTAGGAGGAGATCCAAGTTTTTATTCTTAATGAATCATCATAGCCTTCCTGATGGGGGGAAATCATCAATTTGATTTTGTCTATGGACAATAAATAACTACTCACCTTCAAAAAATAAATAAATAAAATAGATTGGTCAAACTACTATATTATTATTAATTAAATCTTGATATAAATAAAATTAAAATATCAACCTTTAATATTCTAATTTTAATTTTATATAGTAACCAATTGTAAATTAGCTAAGAAGGGAATTAAAATTTTTGCTAGTTGCACTATCCTTTAAGAAAAGAAAAGAAAAGAGAGATCGCAGTTGACTTGCCTTTGTCTTTCCAATGAAGTGATCATCTTACCTAACCAGAATCATATTAAAACAAAATGGCACACAAGCAATCAAGCTCATCTGAATAGTTGACATTTTTAATTTCTTTGTATTAATTTGAATAAAGATTTCTCACATTGCTACAAATTTATGAAAATAAATAAATAAATAAATTTTTGAAAATTTTTAGAGAAACATTTAACCATTGATTAAACTATTGGCCTAGCAACATTTGAGTATAGATGTTTGATGTGTGTACATGTATAATTGTTTTTTTCTATCCTTGAGAAAATTCTTAAAAAAAATTGAAAATTAATTTACTGATAAATGATTTTTTATTCTGTTTCTCAAAAGAAAAAAAAATATTTAGTCTAAGGCTGTGTTCGGCAACAGTTTTTTAATAGTTTTTAGAGTTTTGACTAGTCAAAACACTAAACACTACGTAACGTTTGGACTAGTTTTTAAAAGTTAAGGTAATTTTTTTGTGAAAATTAACTTATGTAACGTTTAAACTTTTAGCGTTTCATGAACCGCTGTTCAACCAGCTAACAGCTAAACGCCACTAAAACAACTAACAGCTATTAAAACAATTAATTTTACCGAACAGATTCTAAATTATAACTTTTTCCTATCTATTAGTATAGTACTATTTATTCATGACTTAATTATATGAATAAGATCCTTTAAATAAAGGACTAAATAGTTTGAGGAAACTTAATCTCGAAGAACAATCAGTATATTTGTCAAACATGAAGTATAAAATTATAATTATGAGGGACTAAATTGTTATTTACCCTTATTTCATAGGAGATTAATTTTAAGAAACCTAACCAATAAATTAATTAAAAAATCAGTATCAGCTGAAAGCAATTTTCGCCAGCGTTTAAAATTGTCCAAAAGAATCTCGGTAGCACGTGAGGCGCCCAGTTCGCGGGTACTAATTATTACTTTCCCCGGTTTAAAAGATAGTCAATTTTTTTTCATTTATTCGAAAATATAATTTACTTTCTCTTTTTCATTATAATTAACTTTTAAACTATCTATCGTATATTTATTATATTTTATTTTATTTTCAATAACTCTCATTAATTTTTTTTATTTTAATATAATAATTATTCATATATTTTTTTAAATATAATTCATTAATAATAATATCAAGAATTACAAATAAAGATATAGATCAAATATAAAATTTTACTATTATTAGTTAATAGAGTTCGCTAATTTTTTAACAAATCAAAATAATTTATATTCTTTTGAGTAATACAACTAAATTAAGAGGTATAATATTAAATATTTCCGTTTAGAGTTGATCTTGATAAAAAAATATAAATCTTTATAGCTGCAACTGATCTATAAATTGATTTGAAAATTAAAATAATAATTCCTCTGAATTTTCTATAACTGAATTGTTTTTCTAATAATTTATAACATATGACGAATACAGATAAATTTCTGCCGCTATGCATCAATAGCATCAGTGGAGGAATATACTGTAATATTAGACTTCAGCGATCAAAGATCCACACCTACAAATCAAGATCTAAAGTCTTTAATCAAATAAAATCAAATATTATAATTTTATTTAGTAATAAAACCTCACAAAAAAGGAATTACCATCACAGAAAAGAAAAAAAAAACTCTAAATATAGAAACAATCAACAATCAATAATAGCAAAATAAAAAAAAGGATCTATTATCGGAAAAAAAGATATGGATTTATTGAAGCAAAAGAGATAATAGAAGGTGGGATGTAGGAGCTCCCGTTGATAACAGCAACAACCCCAAAACTAAAATCAGGGTTAAATAATTAGAGAGAAAAAAAGAAAAATTTTGGGTTATTGATTTCTTGATTTCAATATTTTTGCTCATGTGTTATTTAAGATGGATATAATATGAAAATTATATAAATAAAATTATTTTTAATCACAATAGTTGTTATCATTTTAATTTGTATAAAAATAGAAAGTGGACTATATTTTTGTGACGGAGGAAAGAATAGTTACCAATTTGTTAAACTTGTTTTGTTTCTTAATAAACCTATGATAATGACTAAACGAGATGCTTTTGAATGTATTTTTTGTACGCATGTGGATGTGGCAGGTGAAGCAAAACGACAATGCGTGGACGTTAGCCGTCAAACAGATGTGGACAATGTACATTCTGTAATTACCAATTATCCCTGTCATCAATTACCTAATCGAAAAAATAATAGTACGAAATCACAATATAAAAATCCCACTAAGTAAGTTCACACAAAAGTTCCTAGTTAGGATAGTTATGGCAAGTCATCTGACTTAGATTTAAATAATCAACAACAAACTGTCAATTGCGTTTCCTCATAGGATAGCTAGCTAATTATGGATCATTTTGACCAATTTTACTGTATTCCATTTTTTTATTTATTAACTATTTTAAGATTTTTCTATGATCAAAATAACTATATATAAGATTAGAAATTCAAAATATATATAAAATGCATCTTAAGAATCCAACCAGTGAAAAATAAATATATATTTATCAACTAATTTAATTATCTTTAAGATGATCATTCAATGAAAAAAAAGTTAGGGTTTTTCCAAAATATAAAAGAAATTGCAAAACTTGTATCCATTTTGATCACATGGTTTAATTTAATTAGGGATATTGTGATTTAATTTAGTTTATGTGAATGGACAACTGAACATACAAAAACTTAATGAAAAAGTTCAAAAACAGTACAAATAGAGCGCACATCTCTAGCTTGCCAATTACAGCGCTCACCTGACCTGATTAAGTACTCAAGGGTCTGAGATAACCCTCTTTCTTTTCCATTGAATATGGCTTATCCATACTATTCACCACCACCACCGGTTATCCAATCACCTCCAGCCAACCACCATTATGTCCATTCACCCTCGCCGCCCCCGCCACCACGGTCTCCACTTCCACCTCATCATCACCACCACCACCACCAACAACATCATAAGCCATCCTCATTACCCCACCATAACCAACACCACCCTAAGCCACCTCCATCATCCCCATCTCCACAATCGCCACCTTCATGTCATTATTGCTTACCCCCAACTTATAATGGACCGCCACCTAAAAATCTAGGTCCAACAAAAACTCCTTCATATGCCCCACCACTTCCTACAGGCCCTGCGGCACCGCCGGTACCATCTCCCCACAAACCAAAACCACCTTCTCCAGGAAGCCATACTCCAGGTCCAGTTCCATCAACCAAATCACCTCCACCACAACCAAAACCGCCCATGCCCTCTCCACACAATCCAACTCCGCCTAAACCCTCACCTCAGCCAAGCCATACTCCTCCAACTCCATCACCAAAGTCGCCTCCACATGCATCGCCACCTTCTCCTTCTCTTCCTTTATCACCACCAACTCCATCACCAAAGTCCCCTCCATATGCATCACCACCTTCTCCTTCTCTCCCTTTATCACCACCAACTCCATCAAAAGGTCCAGTTTTACCACCAAATTTACCTCCATACGCTGCGACGCCGCCTGTTTCTTATGTTGCACCTCCAGTACCTCTAAACGCAGTTCCACCTTCATCGGGCGTGGTGGCACCACCTTCGGGAAACAACCACCACACGACTATCGTCGTGGTGTTTGCGTCGCTAGGAGGTGCATTCTTTCTTGCATTCTTATTAGTTGGTCTTATTTGTTTAGCTAAAAAGAAAAAGAAGCCAGTTATGATTCCTGTAGCTGCACCTCCTCTTGTTATTGAAGAACACGAAGTAATTCAAGAGACAATAACCACAGGCCCGCATGGAGAGGAAATTATTACGGAGTCGATTGAGGATGAAGTGCGAATTCACGAACTTGTAGCTGGCGGCGCTGGTAGTTCACTTGTGGCTGCTGGTGGTGGCGCCGCTCCTTATGGTGGTGGGGCCCCTCATCATCACCAAGGTCATGATTACCATCAAAGCTAGGAAGTTAGTATTAACAGCTTTTGTTTCATATTATATATCAACATGAGTGATTTATTTGCAATTCGTTTGCCAAAATATAATAAATGAGTGATTATTTTATCTGTATAACGAGTGTCAATGTGTTTATATTACGTGGAATTTGTATTTGTAATTAAAGAATGGAGCAGTTAGCTATCAAATAAAATAAAGGATCATTAACAACAATAATCATATCTTGCGATTACTGGCCTCAAACAATAAGCACAAGCTCAGTGAGAATGCTCTGCTGAATATTTAAAAATAATTTTGAATGTTTGTACTTGCGGAGATTCAATTTTAGATCCATTAATCAACTGAATCAATGAATAGGCTCGGATGACTCAGTTAACAATATAGGCTCGGTTTGCTGATAATAGGGTTCGGATCCCATTAATTTATAAAAAAACCAAATCAATAAAAAATAAGTTTCTATTGAAATAAAAGTATTCTCTTACTGTTCACTGCAGAAATAAAAAAGGATAAAATGTTAATAATTTGAAAGAATTTCTATTTTAATTATTTTATTCCATCAGTGAGCTCATAGACCGAGACTGTCTAACCAACTATTACCCAAAAGCAATATTGTTCCGTACACAATATTTCTTTTTTTTTTTTTCTAATTAATGGACATCTTTGTGCTGGTTTTAATTATTTTTAGATCCAATCAAGATGAAATTTAAGGTAATATTTTCATGATAATAAAGTTAACATGATGAAATTTCACACAATATTTCATATTGGAACTTTATATAGCAACAAACAACGAAAATAAGCTAGATGTGTATTAATTGAATAACCCATGGGCTTTAGCAATTAAGATTGCAAAACAACCCATTAATATATAGAGCCACACCCAGTCTTGTAATTCACTGATTGTTGGGCCCAAGGCCCAATATGGCAAGCAAAAGAATAAACTAGCTGCGCATTTAGAATAAGAATACAACAAATATCAAAGGCCCATAAAGGTCATCGGCTGCTAAGTTTTTTTTTTTTTCAAAAAAAGAGATTATCATTAAAGACAACTTTGAAATTAAAGGGACGCTTAACCCAGACAAAGACAACTTTGCGATCGTCTCCTTGCACAGTCGGTCCCTTTTATAACTTTGCGATCATCTTATAATATTATAGTTTTGTACTTTTGTCTCCGATTCATGGATTTGGAACAGTTATCCTCATCTCAGGGATACCTTGGCCGGAGAACTCTGTTTTTATTGTGAAAAGCGGGTGGTTTCAATTATTATCCGTCCATCGTATTAAACAAATCTATTTAATCAATAATTCTGCTTCAAGATAGTCTTAATACAATAATTATGGAATCCTTTATATTTTGATTAAATGTTGTACTTTAAATAAAAAATTTTATAACACCCAATTTTCATTTCTGTTGAATATTTAATTTGATAAAAATTTTCTATTAAATATTTTAATTGATAAAATTAAATTAATTAAACATTTATTGAATAATTAAAAATATAAAAAATTTTTATTTTAAAAGTTATAGTAACCACCTATAAATTAATGTTTTGCCATATAAAAATCATAACGTAAAAAAGTTACCGTTATCAATATGGAGAAGTGTGAGAGATTAATTTACATATTTGGCACAGATCTCACATATTTAAATTATATAGGAGTATTAGTTTCACATGTATATATACATATAAAATTTAATGAATTTAAATTATTTAATGATAGGGCTGACAATGAAATTATATCTATATTTTTATATTTATACTACACATAAATATGTGGAAAAAAAAATAATGAAATTTTCGATATCACCCTTAATAAAATAGAATATTCTAAAATTAGAAATTAGTGATAGCCAATTTAAAAATTATATTTTATACCAACGAGTGTTTCGACACTATTCTTCCACTTATATTCATATACGTGTGTATATTCATATATTCATTTATTTATTTACTAGGTAAGTAATATTATCATTATTAATTCAAATTATATTTTTATTTTTTTTTATCTGCCAGTGAAAAAAAATTATTATTATTTTTCATTATAGCTTTATATGGATATTGATTTAAAATTACGGATAAAAGATAGAAGTTTAGTGATAACTTTTTGAGCATTTATCAAATTAGAACGGAAGGATTAAATTTAAATATAATGATTGGATTGAACTTTATTTTGAAACCGCTTTATTATATAAAATTATAATTGAATAGATAAGAAATAACATTATAAGTAGCTAAAGGTTAATATAAATTAATTAATTATATTTATTTTAATTTAAATAAAAATTTATGTTTTAATATTATATAAATAAAAGATTAAAAAAATAAATTACAGTGCGTGCAAGGCACTTTATATATAAAATAAAAAGTAATGCAACTGTTTCAAGTCAAGCAGGATTGAAATTGTATAGCAACAACGATACATTTAATCAGCAAATACTAATCGTTTCACAAATCAACGGTCCCACCCAGCCTTCTTTTTTTCTTTTACAACCCCAAAGTTTCATAAGAAAAATACAGGAGTTGTCCATTTGATTGAAAGCTCGAGAGGGAATATACAATGGATTGATCACCCAGTTGAAAAGTGACAAGATACTAACTAGCCACCCAATCAGAAGCCTCGTTTTTTAGTATTCTAATCCATCCAATTGTAGACAAATATATAAAGATATAGATGAGAATAAAATTATAATTCGTTTTAAATGTAGTTATCTAGTTAAATAATTTAAAATTTCCAAACTCATAATCATCTAAACTTATCTACTAAAATAATTATAAATTATAAATTATTTTAATTTTGAAAATATATTTAACAACCAATTAAATTGTCAAAAAATAAATTAAAATTTTAAAAATCCTAAAAAAGGAAAAATAGAAAGTTGGATGGAGGGAGAGAGTTGAAATTGAAGATAGATAGATAGATTATTTTTTAATTTTACCTTTATCTTTATTAAATACAATAATTATTTTTTAAAACTTATATTATTACTTCCCCTCTATCTATTTTTCTTAATTTAATTTAATAGTATCAGATTAATAGAGAGGAAATTGAAGTAATTAGATGATGTTTTGGTTCAACCGGTAACTGATTTGCATCCGATGTTAAGCTAAAAGTGTTTGGTAAAAATTTTGATTAACAAATGGATTGTATTTTTATGGAAGGGATTATAATATTTTTTATAATTTAATAATTTAGTAAGTTCAAAATTACTTTGTTGTAATGCACAAATGGTTTTAGTAAGTAATTAATTATACTCGTAAACTTTGGTTGGCACAACCAAAAATGCATGACGTCACATATATAATTTACTCACATTTTTCATGATTGTATCAATAAAAAAAAAAATCTAAATTAATTCCAACATTTCATAATTATTTTCTTTAATTTTCTAAAATTCATTTTATTACCTTCCTCCATCTATCTATTTTTCTTAATTTAATTTAGTGTGATGATATCTATTTAGTTTTGATCAGCCGGTAGCTGATTTGCTCTCCTCAAGATGGCTTCAAAGTACTATGCTCTCTCATGGATTTATTTTTAGCCGTTCTTTGTCCCTATTAACATCACATTTTTTGGTACCACCTCAACCAGTACCTTTAATTATTAATGCAGAATTTTAACGGGCTGTCATTGTAGATATGAATTAGTGGGGCAAGTGAATTTCAGAGACCGGTTACCTAAGAAAAAGAACCGTTTCTGGTCATAGAGTATAAAACGCAAGAAAAAACAAATGATTAGGAAATAGAGGAGGGAGAGAGTTGTGATGAACGAGAACAAGGAAAAGCCTCAACCGGCAAAAGCCACCATGAGAACACCCCTACTCGTTCTAAATTGCGTCATTTTATCTATAGGAAACTGCGGTGGCCCTTTAATAATGCGCCTCTACTTCATACATGGAGGCAAACGCGTTTGGCTTTCAAGCTGGCTGGAAACCGCCGGTTGGCCCATCATTTTCATTCCTCTCCTCGTAAGCTACTTCCACCGCCGCTCCACCACCGATCCAACCACCGCTAAACTCTTCTACATGAAACCTTCTCTGTTTCTCGCGGCAACAGGAATCGGAATCCTCACCGGCTTCGATGACTATCTTTACGCTTATGGAGTTGCACGTCTTCCTGTTTCAACTTCTTCTTTGATCATCGCAACGCAGTTGGCTTTCACGGCTGGCTTTGCTTTTCTATTAGTTAAACAAAAGTTCACTTCTTATTCTATAAACGCTGTCGTTTTACTTACAGTCGGGGCTGGCGTGTTGGCTTTACATACGAGCAGTGACCGGCCTGAGCATGAATCGAACAAAGAGTATAATCTAGGGTTTGTGATGACGTTAGGAGCTGCAGTTTTGTACGGGTTGATTTTGCCGTTGGTGGAGTTGACTTACAGAAAGGCAAAGCAAGAAATAAGCTACACTCTGGTGATGGAGATTCAGATGATCATGTCTTTGTTTGCTACGGTCGTTTGCACCGTAGGAATGCTCGTCAACAATGATTTCAAGGTTGGTTCTTTCCTGTTCACCTTCAACTTTTCTCTTCGCCGGCCGGGAGAGCCAGGCCTTGTTTATTTTAGATTATTTAAACTTGCTTTGCTGTTGGGTCAAACTAAGCTGTTAATTTTACATTATAAAATTCGTTTGCTTGACTCATGCTCTTACTTATTAGAGTTAAAAAATTTAGATTCTAAAATAGATGTATTTTAGAGTTAATAAATATATAGTTGAAAGATCACAATAATTTTGTTAATAGCAAAAAATATTTTTTTTTGATAAAAAATAAATATGTATTTTTGTGTTGATTTATTTTTCTAAGCACACTCAATATGAGAAAATCAAGTTATTTCCTCGAAAGAAAGAGGCAATTGCTCAACTAAGCTGTTCTTATAAAACATGTCAAGAATGATTGCAAAAGTAAATAACAAAATTCATATTTTTTACAGGTAATTCCAAGAGAAGCAAGGGAATTTGAGCTTGGAGAAACGAAGTATTATGTGATAATGGTGTGGAGCGCAATCATATGGCAGTGCTTCTTCTTGGGAGCAATAGGAATCGTGTTTTGTGCCTCCTCTTTGGCATCAGGCGTTGCAATCGCTGTTCTCCTTCCAGTGACAGAGGTCCTGGCCGTCATTTTCTACCAAGAGAAATTTCAAGCAGAAAAAGGGGTAGCTCTTGCACTTTCTCTTTGGGGCTTTCTTTCTTACTTCTATGGTGAGGTAAAACAAAGCAAGAAAAAGAATCTTACTTCAGAAATAGAAACATCTGTATCTTCCATTCCAACAGAAAATGTCTGAATGTGTAACACTCTAAATTGTCAAAGTATGATCTGAATTTGATTATCCTGCATGAAATATACGCAGTAAGTATTTCTTATCTATATTTGCCAGCGTCAGAATGAAATGTTGGGCATAACCAGAGAATAAAATTTTCCATTTCAATTGGCTCCAGTTCGAATATCAATCTTTCAACAAAGAATTACAGACTAAGATTTGACGGTACTTTGAAAATTTATCCCAAAAACAGAGGCAAGGAACAGAAGGAAAAAGAACAAACATCCAGGGTTAAAGCAAAAAAATTCCAAAAAATAATTATTGGAAAGTGAGTCCACTAACTTCAATAATTATTTGATTAATTTCAAACTTCAGCAAGTCAGCCAACCATGAAAATTCATTTTTTTCTTAGAACCTCTGGGTTGGCAGGGCATTAACCCAGCTGGGGATCGTTTGCAGCTAACCATAAAAATTCGTACCACATTGAAGTCATAAACACATGCAAGTGCATAAAGAACCATATGAAAAATGAAAAACGACAACCAATCCTGGTGGATGGGTTCAACTATTATTGTTAATATGGCTGGCCCTAAGAGCACTGATGTTTACCTCTTCGGTTTTTTTTTAAACCAAAAATTAGAGGGGAAAGGGGTAACTTTCCAAAATAATGGTTTATGTTGTAAAATTAATTGCATTTAACTCATTTTGTTCCAGGCCTAGTGTAAAAAACACAAGCTCTAATATCGTTAAAGTCAAAAACACTCTCCCAGTGATTATTTTTTAAGCTATACCATTTGAGCTAAATTCTTTTTTTTTTTAAATACCTTTTAAGAAAATTGTCCGGAAAGGAAGATAGTGGTGGTGGTGATCCAGGACTGTATTACCTAGTCTGCCCCAAGAAGAGAAAATTAGTGTGTCAGGGATTATTAGAAAACTGCTCGATTATGTTTATCTCTAGATATTTAATGTAATAAATTACAAGCAATGCAAGGAAAAAATGCATGTATTCTGCTGATGTTAGTGTCAGAAATTGATACCTTTAATCAATTCCACCAAGGATGAATTCCATAAAGAAACGCTTGAAGATTTTGGTGTGCGTTTCTGCAAAAAGTCACCTCGATTCAGCTTTCATGTTTCATCCCGTGATTCTAAGACAACAAGTGTAAGACGAACAGGGTCTGTCCCGGAAACCTTTACGCTCTGCAATCTGAAGAGAAATTACACCTGCTGATTCTACTAGAAAAAAGAATATAGGACCTGTAACAAGCTAAGAAGACGCTGCCGCCCATAACTTCAACCAATAGATAGCTGCTAAAAAGGCCAGTTATCCATTTCAGGATCTTCAATACAGTCAGAAGAACAATTGCTGTAAGTTGCCGACAAGGTTCAATCAACATTTGGAGAATCCATATATCCTAAACCAAATTAAATCACAAGATCACCGCAAAGCCTACTTCTTCGAATCAATAGCAATTCAATTATATAACGCTCTAATAATTGGTTATTGTTTCATGAAATATTGATTTCGCTAGTCATTTCATGAAATCTGAGCTGCACACTTCCCAACTGGCTAGAAATGACCGGTCTACAAATGCCGGTTTAAGTTTCAAACTATTGATTCTGGTCATAAGAATGGTGAGACTGGAGCAGAACTGCTTTTGCGCAGTTTCTGTAACGGTTTTGAAACTGTTAGTTTGGGTTCTTTTTAAATTTTTCTTTTTTTTCTGTAATAATAACGATAGATATTACTATTAAGAAAAAGACTAAATCAATTTAATACTTTATTTTAAAAAATTATAATAAATTTCAAATCAGGACAGTTGATTTTAAGTCAAAACTATCCATTTCAAATTCAAAATCTGCAATCCTAAACATAAACATATATATTCTTGGTAGATTCAAATAAAGATAGATATGTAAAAACAATAAAAAATGTTCTACTACAAGCGTTAGTAGCGCAGTATGCCAGTCGAAATCCTCTTCCTCCCAAAGAAATCATCATCGTCCAAGCCATCCATGGCCTCGTTAGCTAAGCATTATCAAAGCCCCAACTTATTCCCAGCATCGCAAAGGAAGAAGACAAAAAATAACGGAATAAGTGCCACCCAAAGTTAGGTGGCCAACCACCTCATATTAGCCATTTTATCCACGTTTTATTATTATTATTATTATTATTATTATTATTATTATTATGAGGGGAGACAAGACCAATCTTAGGATGTTGTTTTGTTAGTTTGGACCATTCACCACATGTTGTCAATATCAACGACATCAACAGGATATTGACCTTCACTTAGTTTTAGGCTGGACCACAGAATAGGTAGTTACGCTAATTAATTAATCAACAATGACATTTGCCTTGTCCCGGTGTTTGAATAAGCAAACAAATTAATGAATAACGCGTTTTGATTCGGATGATTCAGCGTAGCTGATAATTAATTAATATCTATAGTTGATTTCATTGACTATTTTTTAAAAATTTCTCATACAGCTAATTATATTATATTTGTATTTTATTAACACCATATAAATAATTACTAATAATTTTTTTTTCAAAATAATTCTATTGTGATCATCTTATTTATAATTATTTAAAATAATAATTTTTGCTGAATATTATTTTGAAAATTTAATTAATATTATACTATACATAAAAATAAAAAATTGTATATTGACATAAAAAATTTTAAAAATCTATCTATCTATCTTTCTATATATATATATAATGCTCTTAATGGACGTAAAGTGTTTGAATAGTAACCATTATAAAAATCTTATCAAACTACATTCATCAGTCGCCATCACTACCGGCTACTAGCTATTAACTAGTATCATGAACCGTTGAATTGAACGTGTCCTAAAAGCTAAAATAAAGTTTTGTATGACAAAAGAGAAGGGGTGAGTATAGCAACTTCGGTTGAAATTGGCTAACTCAATAAACTGAATCTCTCTTGAATGGACTGGACCAAACCAAACCGAGATGAGTGGATTCCATTTTTAATTCAATTCTGTCTGCACACCCTTACAAAGGAGTTAATTGCTTGTTTGTATCTTTCTTGCAAAAACAGGCCAGTAATATAATAACAAACGAACAATTTTTTTGCCAAAATGGCGTCTATACCCTTACTAGCTATTTCTTTACCTGCTGTATGTCCTACATACAGTCCTAGTGTGCCTTTTTGAAGTGTCTTTAGTAATGTGGTATCGAGTGACATGGTCTCTCTTGCTCTTTCTCTGTCTTTGCCTTTTATTCTGTTGAGGACGGTGGTGGTTGTGGCGGTGATCTCTAACGGTGGGTAATTGAATTGGCGGGCAATGTACATGATAAAGGGATGAATTTATCAGAAAATGGCCGTGGTTGTGGAGGTAGGTGAGGAGACACAAGTGCAATTATACCCATGTTGATTGAAATGGCAGCCCAATAAGAAATCTGTTAATTGACAGTGACCATTAGATTATGATGGAAATTTAACAGCAAACATATCCATGTTGATTGATGAATAATTTCACAGCAATTATACGAAAGTCGTAGTATTGAAATCAATTAACAAAATTGAAACAATTTACCGATATTGTAAAAGTATTAATCATTAAACTCGAGGAATTTTTTTTTATCATTTGCCTTATTATTATTTATTGATGCTGCTGATAAATGAAATTATTATAAATAGAATGAATCAAAATAAACCCACAGTCAAATAAGTATGATTGAAATAGTAATTGGTAGTCTAATAAAGAAAATTAATATTTTTAAAATTGAATGGAATTTCAAACGACGTAATGATTGGATTGTGATTGAACGGATTGATTCAGTTTTCAGCTGAATTTTAAAAATTTTGATTTTTTTTTAATTATTTAGCAAACGTTAAACATAATTTATCAAAGATCAAGATAATACACTTGCTAACTCATTGATGTCACAATTTATACCAAGCCCTCTATAATGGTTTTCACTAATTTAGTGAATTTTTGTTTGCTACACTCTTGCGATGGAGATTCAGACTCATGTGCTTTTGTTTGCTACTTTCTTTTGCACCGTAAGCTGTTTAGTTTACATTATAAAATTCTTTTGATCGACTCATACTCTTATTAGAGTTAAATTCTGTGACTATCAGTATTAGCTAGGTGTACAAAAATTGATATATATGTCTATTATAGACAAATTTTAATTTCTGTGAATAACCATTTTGGAAGGAAGGTATCTTCTTCTTCTTCTTTTGTGTTTGTTTTTTTTTTTTTTTCCGAAAACAAATAGATTTACCATTATATCGTTATCGCTGTTCTCCTTCCGGTGACAGGGATCCTGGGCGTCATTTTCTACCAGGAGAAATTTCAAGCAGAAAAAGTGTAGCTCTTTGGGGCTTTGTTTCTTACTTTATGGTGAGGTAAAACAGAGCAAGAAAAAGAATCTTAAAGAAACAAAATGTCCGTGTCTTCCATTCTAATAGAATTGGTAAGCTAGAACGGAATGTGATGTAATGTAATCAAATACATTTTTAGTGTAAATTTAAATTAGAAATGCACTTGACAAAATTACATTCCATCATGAAGTCATAGTATGAACTAAATTTGATTATCCTGCTGGATATCGTCAGTAATTTCTTCCCTATATTTGCAGTTCTGAACGAAATTTTCAACATAACCTGGGAATAAAACGTTCAATTTCAGTTGATTTGAGCACGAATCTAAAATCTTTCAACAAAGACTGACGACGGTAATTTTGTCTCAAAAAACAGAAAGGCAACGAAAAGAAAGGAAAAAGAACAATAAAGAATAATGGTGACAAAGTTATGTAAATATATGCTAGCTATGTAAATACATCATATTATATTTGAAAGAAGAAGTAAAATGCTTCGATTCTGAGATCAGTGGGATTCTCATATGCTCATTTCTAGTTACAATGGAATATTTTGTCAGCTAATCACGTATATGCATTTTTGCATGCGTCGATCTTGTATAACTTCCAACAAAAGAAATACATCTGAGGAGAAATGATAAACATCCAGCATCACGGCGCTTCATTAAAGTGGTCTTCTGCTGGTAAGAAAAGTATTATTCCGATTCAATGCTGTATCTCGAGTGCTTTTCAGAAAAACAAGCATCCAAGCTTTGAGAAACATAAATTGTTTGGAGTGTCCATGTCTGCCATGTCCACACAAATAGGCAGGATAAGTATCAAAACATTTCACAATCCCAGTAACATCATGTGCATTCGAGTGTAAAATGACTTCATACCAAAACTTTAACATTTTTTAAACACTAATTATTTCTCATTATTTCAAACGCAATAATTATCTGAAGGTCAGTCCACTAATTGCAATTAATTTGTAATTTGTTTCAAACTTCAGCGAGTCGGCCAACCAACCATACTCACACTACATTGTTAATAAACGCAAGTGGATGATGAATCTACTAACCATGATACAAGCATAACTCGGAAGTAATTTCTGAATGCTACTTTAGAATTGATTAGATATCCAAAATGCAAAAACAAAACCATTCTTGGTGGACGGATGTCAACTATTATTGCCAACACGGCTGGCCTGAAATGCACTGATGTTAGCCTATTCGGTTTTTACCAAATTGGACTGTTAGGGATTAGAAAAACTTTCCTTTTACATTTATCTGTAGATAATGAATGAAATAAATTCCATGCAAGAAAAGAAAATGCACCACATTGTGCTGATGTCAGTATCAGAAATTAGTACCTTTAATCAGCAGACTTCCAACAAGGATGAATTCCTTAAATGAATATTTCCATGGAATGTCACCTTGACTCGGCTTTCATCCCATGATTTTGTGAAGGAACAGCAGGAGTAAAATGAATAGAGAAAATTCAAGCATAAATGTTGGGCCTTTCACATGCTCAAGAAGACGCTGCCACCTGTAAGTTCAACCAGTAGATAGCTGCTGATAAAGCCTGTTATCCATTTCAGGATCTTCATTACAGTCAGAAGAAAAATTACTGAAGTTGCCAACAATGTTCAATTAGTATTTGGGCCCTAATCCACATTAAAATATTAGAAGATTGCTGCAAAGCCTATTTCTTCAAACCAATAGCAATTCAATTATCTAGAGTACTAATAATTGGCTCTTTTTTCACGAAATATTTTTAGCATGCTGACGTTAATCTTACAGGGAAACTTAGTCATTTTAAGAGGATAAATAGATATGACATTAGCCAACACAATCCACAAATTTAACACCAAAACAAGGTACCAGAGTTTAGTATAACCACTTCTCACCATTGTGATTTTGTTCCATGGATCTGAAATGAACCCCAAGAATTCTTCAATCACAATAGTAACCGGACAGGTAATCATGCACAGTAAATATGTTGCTGATTCTTTTCTTCTACAAAGGAGTTTACAATTGATCATGGTCATCTAGAGTACATATGAATGCCATACAACTATTGATGTATTCGTTTGAACAGCTAGTAATTATGAGACCTTGTTTCTCCTATTTCTCAGGATGTTGATTTATACTAAGCAATGTATCTAAGTTTATCTGATGGTTCATAAAACAATCACATTAATGTTAAATATGATTATATTAAAACCAGAAACAGTCCATACAGTCCTCATATGCAGCAGAGTTGCAAGAACAAAAAACATTAGCTAACAAGCACATGTGAAGAAAAATGCTTACCAATTTCCTTCAACAAAGGTACCATTTTCACTATTTATCTCCTCCACAGCAAATTCTTCTAATATGGCACGTTGACGTTCATTTAATGAACTATAATCAGAATAAAAACAGCAGAGATTAGACAATTCATACTCTACAGCATACTCCATATCTGTTTCAAAAGAAATAGCTGCACAGGATACAATGTTTTATTGTATTGTCTTTTAGAAACATGATTAGAAAATATATTAACATGAAAAAAGGGATCTTCCGGTTCTCATATTTGTAAAATTTACAGGATTTTTGAAAAAAGGAAAAGAAAAAGACTGAATGACCAGGAGCCACATTAAAGGTCAAAACTCACTTTTTTTAAGTATTCTGAAGATTAAAGTTTTATGCTTGTATTTGTAAAAAACTCCTCATTTTTTTACAAGTAAATGCTACAAATCCAATGGCATTTACCAGGAAATGAGAAAAAAGGCATTTGTGCAAGGACAAAAAAAAGTGCGAAGCTGAGCCAAGTGGCTTTATTTTAGATGAAATACTTGTCCGTTTTCACAAGGTTCAAGTAGTTCGCATTAAAGAGTTTCATATTACATTGAAAAATTCTACCCACTAGCCTATGAATGGCTTGGATACTCTAGATTACAAAGTATCTTGCTAACTTGTCATTGTTGTTACCCAAATGTATAGGACAATATATTCACCGCTCACTTTTGTCAACTATTCTTGAGGGTGATTTTGATGTAACAGTAAATAAGTTCGATTCATGGAAACACCCTGTGCAAAAGCAGTAAGAAGACTACATATACGAGCCCTCCTGGAGCCTACAAATGTGGGATACTCAATCTAGCTCTAATAGTTTGCACAAATTCTAAAGCACATTTCACACTACAGAATAGTTAAATTAGGAACTGCATTTAAAACAAGCACAAATGGACATGAAATGACAACTACCATTTGTGTACAGAAGGTATGCCTGACACTAACACTAATATCTCTCCCAACTTCTTCTGTGGAGGCAAAACAAAGGAAAGAAGAGAACTTACGTGGGGAATTTTATGCAAAACCGTACAAATTGGTCTCCATGGTCCACAAGAAAACCATGCTTTGGTAGTCCTGCAGGTACTTTAAAACGTGAGAATATTTCTGAGGAAAGTTACAAAGAGTAGATTTCAGGACCTAGAGTGTAATTTAACATACCTTTGCCCCTTAGTACCAGAAGTTGTCCAGGCTGAACCCCTTTTGGTATCTGTATAATAACAAAGGAAGGGAAGATTGTGTCAGTTACTGGAGTATGCGAAACTTTAGGACAACTACAATTACAAGTACAGCTTAAGGAAGGGGACAACGTCAACATTATTGGATTTTAAGTACTTTTAACTGATAAAATTTGTTCATCAATTAGTGTTCCCCCATCCCCATCCTTGTTTTTCAGACTTTGCCACATTAAAGCATGTAAATCATGTTGAATATATGGCCCATGCCCATGTTCAAGCAATATCATTGTTAATTTCACATCAACACCTCTTAACAATCATATTAAATGTAGATCAAATAGATGCTTTATTTGAACATGTAGATCAAGACATCCAGGTTGTTTTGATTGATAATTTTTTTTTTTTAAAGCAAAGTATATAATGATAATAGTTATCACCTTCACTTTGTATTTTCCTGACAAAGTTGGTACTTCAACTGTACCACCAAGGATGGCCTGCAAGAGGAAAATAATGATTTGTTAACAAAAAAAAAAAAAAAAAATTTAATTCTGTGCCCAAAAGATGTAACTGTATAAATATTTCACTGAATTAGATACTCATATTGTTAATATTAGCTCTATATACAAAAGATTATGATGCATGTGTTAACTGGTTATGAGGCCTGGAAGAGAAACATTACTATTGTACAAGAAACCCCAACCAACAACTTCAACCATACTGCATGTTGATAACAAAGCATGCCTCATTAATTTGTAGTTTCAGAGGAAAACACTTCCTCTGATGATGCAAAACTAAAAAGGAAGTGCATAAACAGGGATGATTTACTTCCACGCTCAATGGTAACAGTTGAAAGTTGAAGTTAGCAAAGAAATATCTACTCAACAGAAATAAGCTCAAGAAAATATTTTATTTACAGGTGATTCAGTTCTCACCTGGGTAAAGCTAATATTAGCATCCACGTAAACATCAGCACCATTCCTAGTAAAGGTTGAATCACCAGCAACCTGCATTACCATGAAAGGAAAGTTCATTCAAGTTTGAGAATAGAAACCTCTTAAACCAACAATATCCATTTTCATAGCAATAATCCAAGGAAAAGGAGCTTCTGTATAGCATGAACATATATTTCTGAATTATGGTACATGCCAGTCAGCATTAAAAAGAAAAATTACATCCAGTGATAGAATTCAACTTTTAAGTGTCAAAAAGATATTTTGCAAGAATTGCAAATCACTCCAAAAGTGGAGTAATTTGCTAGATCTCAATTCATTCAGTTCAAGGTGATTGTGGGGCATTTTTCTTTTTCTTTTTCTTTTTTCTGATGGGGGTGGGGGGGACGATGAAAGCAACTGTCTTTTTATAAATCAGTATAATGTAGCTAGCTAGATAGTTCAATTCAATTTTCATTTATTTCAAACACTATAATTCAATTGAATTCTATCATTCGAAGAGTTATTCCAAATGTGTAAATTCTATAACAATATCAATTAAATTTAATTCTATCAGAGATTTAAATGGTGGTGAAGAGAATATGCCTTCAGGTAAATGAATAAGTTGCCAGGTTGATGTCCTCTTCCACCAGTATTACCGGCTTCTGGCACACGGATTGTATCTCCAGAATCGACACCTAAACCATTGATTCAAATTTTTTTAAAAAAAATAAACGAAATACGTGTAATTGTTTCAAAAAGAAGACCATCAATAACATGCCTTTTGTCACCAGAGTCAAATAAAATGTAGAGGGGGAAGTTCGCAAGCAAAAACCTTTCCTATTTTCTTCTTTTTCATCCACTAGAGCATTTTGACAGTAATAGTTACAATTTCACTTGGACTGCATGTTCAATTAGTGTCCTCAGTTATATCACTTTTTCATTTTCTAGAAGCTTGTTCATTTCAACACATATACCAAATACAGAAAAAGAAGTCCATCCTTGGCAGCATGTAAATTTTTTTACAATAAAATACATTGTGTATAGATCAATTAAAGGAGCATTTTTCTACAATAGCACCATTAAGACATACCCTTCTAGAGCTATCCTGACAATTTTATGAAGCTAGTGGCAATAGTTCGTCTTATGGATGCATCCTCCATATAATGGATATGTTATATGACAGGATATGTTTACCCAACATGATTTTGGGCAGATGATTACCATGGGACAGGTCAGGTAAACTTCCTTCCCCTTTCATTTTTGAGCAGTAAAAATAGAAATGGAGTCACAGGAACAATGAAAACTAACCTGCGGGTATTGTAACTTTAACTTCTTTAACACCTTCAACCAACCCTGAACCTCTACATGACAGACAGCATTCCTGTGCCAAATGAGCGAACCATAAATAGTAGTTCTAACTACAGATAAAAATCAAAATGGAGTGTATTTGCCAGAATTCACATCTAACCTTAATGATTCGACCTGATCCTTTACAAGTGCTGCACGTTGTTGTAAATGGAGGAATGGTAACCTGATTGAAATTTTGGATTATCATACAAAAAGGGAAACAGAAAATGATTCCAAAGTGAATTCGTTCTTGCTGATTTATTGTTATAATTGTAGATTTTCCAGAAACTTACTTTTCCCATGCCTCTGCAAGTTGAGCAAACTACTGTTTTGGCATCAACTGGAAAACCACGCCCATCTGCAATATGTAATAAGCCAGAGAATAGGGAAAATCAATAGTTTATAATAGGGTAACGAAAGTCTCAAAGGAGACAAGTTAAAGAGGAATGGGAGCAGAGAAGTTCTATAATTCAGTATCTTATAACCTAACTCTCAAAAGTCTTCCAAGAGAAATTTGTCCTGTAATGTTAGTAAAAGAGAAAAAACAAATAGTAATTCTAATTTTTCAAGTTGCAAAGTGTGTTCTGATATCAAATCACATTCTCCAGCTTCACAGTTGTCCATGGTTATATTCCTAGATTAGATTTTATTTACTAAGCTTTGTTTTTAATCATTGCAGATTTAAATTCTTAGACATTAAAGAAGGTACAGAAACATCCAAGAAAATTACATAGCAGGAATTCTTTGTTACAATGGATGCTAAACGAGATTCCCCTTGAAAATAATCATACAAAGTAACAAATGACGAACTGTTTGAGGTAAAGCATAGAAGGATTCATGCACACAAAATGGACATTTTTGCTGCAAGGGTTTCCAAATGCAACATGATTCAAAGAAAATGGTAGTTTTAATTACCGACCGCATGATTCACAGGGAACATATGCATCAAAAGACAGGTTCTTTATGCATCCTCTTGCAGCTTCAGTGAAAGAGAGCACTAGCTCCACCTGTGTAATTTCAAGAAATGATACAACTATTTAGCTCCAAAAAAAAAATTAGAATATCAGTTTTAAATAAGCATGGAAGAGGAAAAGCAAAGCAGTGCACCTTAATGTCCGATGCAAACTGATTGGCCTCATCTTCAAAGATCTGTAAAGAATAAAATGCATTGGAGTTTCATGATCCAACATATCAGGGAAACAAAGTGCATCTGATGAACATGTAAACATGGTAACACCAAATACCTCAGAGAATATTTTGCGGAATGAACTAGAGAAATTGGTTTGGTTAGAATATGAAAACCCCCCTGTATTGCCAGCACCATATCTAAACCTTGTTGCATCATCAGTACCATGTCCAAACCAATCTGCATAATCTGCACCATATTCTGCCTTCTCTGAACTTCTAGCATACCTCTTCATTAGATGCAAAGATACAAGAAGCAGTTCAGTTACTGTAAAACCCATTATTGAAACTGCAAGCTGAACCTATTCTACTCTTTGAAACTAAAAGTCAGCACTAACTACTGTACAGACACCAAAAGGCTAACAAATGTATGTCCGCTAAAGCACCTAGTGATATGGAAAAACAACGAAATAGCAATATTAGAAAATATAGATAAATAAAAAGGAAAGAGAGTTCTTACCCTGTCATACTGTGCCCTCTTCTCAGAATCTTTCAGTGTCTGAATTTCACCAGAGCAAAGGAATGAACAACATTATAGTAGGACTAAAAATTAGGCATATTGATAACCCTTTTCCTAATGTTAAGCACATTGGATTATTGCATCCCAATGCTGATAGTAAGAGAAAGACACACAAAGAACAGAACAAGCAAATGAAAAAGAAACAAGAATATGGTACATTAAAAAATGATGGATATGAACCTCGTAGGCTTCTCTTATCTCTTGAAATTTCCTCTTTGCAGAAGGATTATTTTTATTTGCATCTGGATGGTACTTCTTAGCAAGCTGCATCAAATTAACAAAGGGAACCACATGAATACTACTCTTTTTCTGTTTGAGAATAACAGCATATTTGTTCCGGTGTGAGATTTCTATAAAGTTACGAACTTCAATGGAGACTTCTCATTTTCAGAATATTGATTAATTTGTCAATCACAAATCTTATTCTGATTTCCCCTCTGTGAAGTATTGTCAATTGAATGGAATGAATTTAAACTCTAAATTTATGCAGAAGTAGGTTAAGGGAAGAAGGAAGAGATCTGTAATTTAAGATTTTAATTAAAACTAACTCACAATTAGCCCCAAGGCAAATGAAAGACCAGGAAGAAACGAGCCTTAAATTACATCCAACTACAGGTCAACCTCAATACCTGAATTAGCAACAACTATTCCATTATATAAAAATGATTTTCTATGCTCCAACCTACATTAACTGCTCTAAAATTTGTTTACAAGAACTAGAATGCATACCAAAGACATACATCTGACAGCATTAATTACAAAGTGGCAAGGAAAGAAAGAAAGGAAAAAGAAAAAAGCATACATCAACCGTGACAAGGAAAAGATCTCCAGCCAGTTATGAAGCAGACAGTGCCAAAAATGCACTCACCAAACGGAAAGCTTTTTTAATCTCATCTTGGCTAGCATTTTCAGAAACACCAAGAATTTCATAGTAGCTCGGTTCCTTAGCATTCTGAGTACCTGGAAAAATAACAAACCACTAAATAACAAAACAAGAAAATTAAACAATCTAAATTCTAAGGCAGGCGTGTTAAGCTAGGACCTGTAGCATGAATATATCTGCACTTCATCAACTGCATTTCAGCTTTCCCAAAACCAGTATTTTGCCCAGTAAGAAAAGCCAAGCTGTGCACAACTGAATAAAGGAGGAAAAAAAAGAGTGAAAAGCCAAAGAATCACTAATTAACATCGGACAGCAAACTAATTCCAAGTTAGTACATAGTAAAGCAAATTGAGTTTGTAACAAAGAGCTTACATCGATCATGAAAATAGACTTGCTGCAATGTAGAGATTTTCCGGTGCCAACATCCTCCATTGACGGCAGATTCTACAGCCACAGATGATAGCAAATGCCGCCGGCACTGTGCATGAAAAATTTGACAAACAAATCAATAACAGCAGATGTCAAATTAACAGGTTATCGTTTTCATAAATGGAAAACAGTTCTAATTTCTAGTATAGAAGTTTAAGCTCAATGATTTACTAGCGCTGCCAGCCAACCGTATCTTCCCATCTAGAGTTGAAAAATAGTGATAATCAAAAACTGAGTAAGATCGCGTCGATTCTAAAAAGAATAAAGAAATGGCAGAGGTAACTGAAGCCGTCGTGTTTGGCAAGAAAAAAGTTCTTGTGAATTTTCTCAACGATTCCTGCACGGCACAGCAATAAATCGTTTCTAGAAACGGTATGCGCGCAAGGGTTTTACACATTTGTGGGTTAAGACAGAAAAACGGTGCCGTTTAACTGGAAGTATTAAGGCCACGGACCAAAAAAAAGAGGGAGGGGGGAACATACCGCATGCAAACAGCGCCTAATTAAACAGAGCCTCCACCTCGAGAGCAAAACTGAAAATAAAGTTCACTTCTATGGCAATTGGCTCTCGGTCACTCATTTCCTGTTTCAGACGGTAAAATCACTTCTCAGATTTCTTTTTTCTTGAGCTTTTTTAGTTTGCTTAAATAAATAGTTCGAGTTCTCTCTATGAAAATGTTATTTGATTGCAGTTGTAAGCCTCAATTAGAGGAGAGAAATCTGTCGATGTTCACGCAAATCAGTAATTTCGCTGAATCGTCCCTGCAATACAGCAATAGCAGTGGCAATCTCAAAAGTGAAATTATGAGAATGAAATCGCCTGAGGCAAGCGCAACCTCTATCCTTAAGAATTGGATCGATAATGGCCGCGAGGTTACAATCTCTCAGCTCAGATACATATCTAGACTACTCGTGCAATCTAGGCGCTACAAGCATGCACTGGAGGTTCGTTCTAATCACTGTTTTAGTTTCTCGCTTTCCAATTCGATACTGCAGTGTGGCCTAATTGGGAATGCAATTCAAGAAAATTTTCTCTCTTTTGTCTTGATTCTCTTTGCAATCGTGATTCATACTTATATGAAATTGCACAATTAAATAGTTTGAAGTGGTGGATGTCTAATTTATCAACAAATAGTGGAAAGTGTCACATTTTCAAGATGCATTTTCTTAACAAAGTATTAATGTCTGAAGGAAAACTCTATCTCGCCATCTTCTAACTTGCTATTGGCAATTACAAGTTTTTCTTGTAGGACTTCTTATTACTTTCTTCTTTATGATCAATTGATGTTTGTTACAATTATTAGGTGATTCTGTTTGTCTGTGGTTAACTTGCGTGACAAAACATCTTGTGTTTTATATACGTAGTTCTATTATTTTGTTACTTTACAGATAGGCAAATGGATGGAAGCTCGAAAAGGTTTTCGCATGTCAGTGGCAGATCGTGCCATACGATTGGAATTAATCAGGGAAGTGTGTGGTTTAAAAGAGGCAGAAGAATATTTCAAACTTATACCTGATTCTGCTTCAAAAAAAGCTGCCTCTCTCCCTCTTCTTCATGGCTACGTAAAAGAGAGAGACATAGTGAAAGCTGAGGCTTTAATGATGAATTTGAATGGCTTGGGGTTGATTGTGAGCCCTCATCCATTTAATGAGATGATGAAACTTTATATGACCACGTCAAATTATGAGAAAGTACCCTTAGTTATCCTGGAAATGAAGAACAATAAAATACCATTAAATATCCTCTCCTACAATCTTTGGATGAGTTCATGTGGTGAGGCATCTGAAGTCATTAAAGCAGAGATGGTATACAAAGAAATGTTGAATGATGAAAACGTAGAAGTTGGATGGAGCACTCTGTCCACTTTGGCCAATATTTATGTAAAGGTAGGCCTTGTTGATAAAGCTCTTTTGGCACTTAAAAATGCAGAGAGAAAGCTCTCCACCAGTAATCGCCTTGGTTACTTCTTCCTTATTACACTATATTCCTCATTGAAGAATAAGGAGCGAGTTTGGCAGCTTTGGGAAGCTAGTAAAGCTGTCAGTGGAAGAATTACATGTTCCAATTACATGTGTATACTGTCATGCTTGGTTAAGGTAGGTGACCTTATAAAAGCTGAGAAAGTGTTTATGGAATGGGAGTCCAATTGTTGGAAGTATGACATTAGAGTCTCCAATGTCCTTCTTGGTGCATATGTGCGGAATGGAATGATAAACAAAGCTGAGTCATTACATCTTCACACATTGGAAAGAGGTGGATGCCCAAATTATAAGACATGGGAGATTCTAATGGAGGGATGGGTGAAAAGCCAAAAGATGGATAAGGCCATCATTGCCTTGAAGGAAGCATTTTCGATGTTGAAATATTGTGATTGGAGACCATCACCAGGTATTTTAATGGCCATTGCACAGTACTTGGAGAAGAACAGGAATTTAAAAGATGCAAACCTCTGTATTCAGGTTATCCATCATTTTGGTCTTGCAAGTTTACCACTGTATAAAATCCTCCTTAGAATGCACCTGCATGCGCATAGAGCAGCTTTTCACATCCTTAAAATGATGGAGAAGGACAAAATTGAGATGGATGATGAAACTTCTGCCCTTGTTCATGCTTTCAGTTCGCATGTCTGATACATCAGCACATTGATGTTTATAGTGGATTTCTGCAGACAGTGCTGGATAACAACTAACACCTTGTACACTACTTATCGTGAAACTCTACAAACAATGGCTGGTATCCCATGGAATTTGCAGCCGCAAATGGTGCTAACCAGGTTTATATAACTTTCTATCCCTTGTGGAAGTCTTTGGTATTTGCAAACAATTTATGGCAAGGTATGGTCTTTTCTAAATTATGATGCAACAAAATTTTCAAAGCAATCACCAAGCTAAGTAATGGTCTCTGGTTCATGACTTCCTTTACAGATCCCAATACAGCCACCAGTAATGTACAGAACCAGAAGGCTTATTGTTTCACCTCCAAAGGATTGTCTTCCTTTTCGACCAATTTCTTCAGCTTCATTTGTAACTCTTTCTCTTCTTAACCCCTTCCAGTGTAAATGCACACATACATACCTTCGTGGATTGGAATAGCATCTGGGCCACTTAATTGTTTGGACAAAAGGAAGAGTTAGATTTTGTAAGTTGTATATCATCCGTTGTATATTAAAAGCTGACACATTGTTAAGGCAATGGAAGGATTCATTAATCATTCTGGTTTTACTCCTTATTTGTCTAAGAAAGTATAATCATATGACATTTGAAACACATCCAATCCAAGTCTCTCATCTGATATGTGTATGATTTCTGATAAACAAAAATTCACATTTTAACTTTACAGAGTTCTTAATGACTGAATTATTAAAGCCACAAAGTTCTAGTTGCAAAGCCCTGGAGTAAAATGTATAAGCCTACAGCTAAAATAGACTAATAATTAGACATGAAAGCTAGCTTCTTCATTTACCTTTCTCATATGCAAACTTAGCCAGAAGTGTCTTATTCCTTCCATTATGGAATTCCCATATGGATCTCATGCAAGGAGCAAATAGTCTTACATCCTATTGATAAATCCTGTTTGGAAGATTCTTTTCAATATATTTATTTCCCTTTCCTTTTCCAGTTAATTCATGAGCATTTTATTATTCTGTTTTTCAAGTTGTTTACTTGGTTTCGTAGCTTCTCATTTGAGTTTGGTCACTTGTTAACAGGCACATTAGATTTATCATCAGGCTCAATGACGGACTAGATCTGCTTGTATTTTTGGAACAAATTAACCATATATAAAGAAGTAACGGAGGTATCAGTTTCCCACGAGCAATATCTTAAATTGCTCTTACTACTTTTATATTACAACAAATAAACAAAATGCTACTACTGAGTAATTTAGCTAGGTTTTATTTTTTTTTCTTTTTTTCTTTTTTAATCTAATTACATGATATTTCAGTCATCAATACAGCAAATTATTAATATGAGACAGTAAACAAGCGATCAAGCACATAAGAGAGGCAGCCGCCCCTAATATGTTGCAACAAGATGCTAAGGGCTAAAGGTTGATGATGAAGCCTCCACAGATTGTACAACCCTTTTAGATGTTCTTTCAATTTATTCCAGGGAGAGATAAATTCCTTGATACAGGAGCTTCAAGAAAATTGTCAAACCAACTCTTGAGCAGAGGCACAGTTTCTGCATCAATCACATTTACACTCGCAATTTCCTCAACTATTTGAATCCATGGTCGCCCATCCTGTAGCAATCTCCAAATAGCCTATTCTTTCACCTTCAAAGAACCTCTTTCCCTCCAAAATGCTTTCCGGAGTCTTTAGCTTCTCTCTAACTTCTTTTACTACCTTATCCTTCTGCTCCCTTCCGCGACAAATGTATGCATGATCACAGCCATGCACTGAAATAGAAGATGAGCATATCAATGAATTTTTAGAAGAAAAGATTTTAATCTTGTGTTCTGGTATGTCAGTAAATATGAACTTCCAAGAAAAATGCATGTCGTATAATGTGATTGCTATTTGCTAGTGAACCAGTTCATCTGAAAATTTTTGGTTTGGAACATTATATCACTTCACTTACCTTCTCTTCTGCAAATTTAGCCCAGAACTGTTCCTTAGCTCTTTCACCAGGATCTATGTGAGAGGAGCGGATTTTCCTTACACGCTTCATTTATATATTCAGTTATCACCATTGACTCTTGCCACAGAGGATTGCCATTGTGTATAGGCACAGGAACCTTTTTCTGAACAGGGTTGTACTGTGACAGCAAGGGACTCTAGTTTGAGAGATCCTCTTCAATACACTTATACTCCATCCCTTTCAGCTTCAAAGCCCATTTCACTCTAAGGACAAAAGGACTTTCCAAAAACCCTAGCAATTTTTCTTCCTCTTTACCCATTGTGGACTTCAGGAGTGTTGAAGGTACTGGTGCATGATAAATTATTTCTAATGCCAAGTTAACAACGGACATGGACTAGAAATCTACTTGGATCAGTGGATAAATGCTCACCTGTATACCAAACTAATACCTAGTCTAATCCTACTTAGAAGCTATCTTAAAAATGGAAAAATAAAGAAGATGAAAACCAGGCCTCTAAAAAGAAAAGGAATATCAAAATGGTGGATGCTCTAAAGAAAGTTGCTAGCTTTTTTGAGTTATGACCAACAAGTTGCAGATAAACCATGGTCTAACAAACGTAGACTCATTTAGTTTAGTTGTTCATATCAATGTAAGGTTTTTTTTTTCCCCCCTCTCATTCATGGAACCCGGAGAGGACGGATATCTTTCCTTTGGCCGCTGTTTTTTCAAGCACTGCTCGTGACTTTCTGTGAACTTGGAAGTCTATTGCAGAGCGACAAAATATATAAAATACATAGCTTATAATTATCAACTCATAATGAGACTGAGAACGGAACCACAAACAAATCAAAGACGAAAACCTTGAGAGCAGCAGAGAAGTAATATAGTAGAGGCATTTAAAAAAAAATACTTTCATAATTTTAACAAATAAAAAAAATTAACCTTAATAGCATTTATTACTATTCTTTAAATAAAAAAAATGCACATACAAAAAGACCAGTTCATTATTTGTATAAAAACTTGGCCTCTTATGCACCTCAATAGCCACACTAATTGCCTCTAATAGTGTCAAATAAGGGAATATCCCTCCAGTTCCTGCTATAATCTCAATTAGTGAAGCATACAACTTTAGATTTTAGAATCACTTCAAAGATGATAATGCCAGTTTGACATTTCTTGAGATCCGATCATGTATTGGTTCCTGCACAGATATGATATATTGTCACTTAATGTGCTTTACAAGCATTAAGGAACTAAATTACTTTGGATGATGTCAAAACACATCAGGGTATATTTGATGTAGATTACCTCTGTTACTGGCGTCTCAAATTTTGAATTTGTTATTGTCTCGTACAAGACAATATATCTAGCATCCGAAAAAGGTTAAAAACCATTGTTAATTGGTATGGAAATAGAATTCACTATTTTTCAACATAAAGGTATGAAAATTGGTAAACATAAGTTGTCACCAGTTAGGAGTCCGTTTCACCAAGGAATAAACAAATAAAATTTCTAGAACAGATAACTGAGGTTCTAATAGCCACTTTGCAGAGATCTCCTCAATCTCTAGTTAAATCTGTGGTAATTCGCCAAAGCTCAATACAATGACATGAAAACTTACCTCCATGATAGCTCACAAACAAGTTCTTCAGGAGCATCAGGAAGGACCTAAAAATTGCATCAGCAAATGAGATAGCATACAAATATATATATATATATATAAGATGAGATGCACAAAAACTAAAATATATTTAATCGAACTTCTTATGTTGACTTGCCTCATCTTTGTATGGATCACAGTGATCCTTGAACCACAGCCGCAAGAACTCCTAAAAATGTCAAATTTAATTTATGTCCATATATCATCAGTGATCGATAAAACCAGAAAAAACATAAGCATGAAGGATATTGCCACATGCATCAACTAAATGAACACGTGAGATAAAAAGGCAAGCTTAAGCTGAAAAACACACCTTATCAACATTTTCAGGTTCCAGACCATTTTGAAAGCGTTCTTCATAAGAATTGGCAATCCAGTATCTGCTTGAGTCAGGTGTGTGCACCTAACATTTCAAGACAAGACAATAAAACTTTTATAAGGACATTATTTGGTCTCGGTTGATGGTGCATGAGCAATTGTATGCCAATGTGTATGTATGTGCTATGAGCAGACAAAGAAAGAGTGAAACAACGAATTATTACAGTGAAAAAAATTTCAAACCTCATCAATCAATAGGACTGAACCATCAGTGCCCTTCCCAAATTCATATTTTGTGTCTACTAATATCAAGCCATGCTCTAAGGCAACACGCTGCAAGTACAAAGGAATGATGAAGCTAGCTATATCGACCACTTTACAAACGGCCATTAAGCAATCATAAGTATACATGTTGTGAAAACAAAAATCCTCCTCGGAAATAGGATATTTCTCTGTACTAATTTTATTGAGGACCATTATGCTTCATCTGAATCGAATCATGAGCACAAAAACTTGTCAAGAGGAAAGGAAGTCACCTGTCCATACTCAAACAAGCTCAACGCTTTCCTGCTGGCTTCATCATAATCAGCTTGAGTCATTAACCCACGTTCCACTATCTACTAGGCAGATGAAGCAGATAAGGCACTTAAACAGCTTAAGTAAGAAAAGGATAACAACATTCTGTAAAGTATAAGCCCGCCATAGAGCAGAAACACAACAAACAGAGGAGTTCATTTAGAGATATGACATGGAAAAGAGGTTTTGTGTTTTTTTTTTTTTCAAGACTAGGCCTATATTTCAAAGTTCAAACTGGTACAAACCTCCTCTGGAGTAACAGGAACATCATGATCTGCAGCCTTGGTTGTAGGAGTGAGTATATTCACAGCTAGCTTTTGGTTTTTTACCAATCCTAAAACATGGTCATATATCAGCCCATAGCCTTTAAATGGTTAAAATTTTTTTATGGAGAAAATAACAAAGATGAATGGAAATTAGACCATCTGGAAGGGCATTGCCGCAGTAACTTCGGACACCATTTTTGTAGACCGTCCATAGCGATGTATCAGTACTTCCAGTCACATACCCTCTAACTACAAATTAACAGAACCAGTAAGATCGACTGAAGAACTCATGACCAAGAATCCTAAACCTCAAACAACCAAATTTAACAAAATTGCACGACTCTCTTACACATAATGAATAAGTTTTTCCATGAGAAATAAACCGCCAAAAGAAGAATCTTAGAACAAATTTATGTCATTTATGAAAGGCTTTAAGCATGTTGCACCACCATACAAAATTAAGTACATAAGATATTTTCCAAAGAAAATCCCATTACGTCATTCACTATCAAGTGCTTATTTTATCCAAGCCTTGCCCTTTTTTCATATCCATGGCATTGTACCTTCAACCTAAAAGTTGCTTAATGAAAAGTTTACAAGTCATTTTAGAAGCTGTCATCAACCGAGCTATTCTAAATAACATAGAACTGCCACCGAATTGGTGAAAGCATGTTCAATTAAAGCCAGCAAGAAAAAGGAGGAATCTGGAACCTGTACTTGAATTACTCACCAACAAATTCAACAGGAAAAACTGAACACTTCTTTGCAATAGTAACATTTTTATCTGGAGCAGATACAACCGCATTCTGAGTTATGTGTTGAGTTTTATTGAACCACCATAGACTTGTCTCGTTTAGAACCTGAGAGCAAGATAGTTATGAAGTTACAAATAGTGTTTTTCCCCTGTTTTTGAACAATATCCAAGTTCAATCAACAATTGATCAATATACTCCCACAAGTAAAAAATCAAAAGTGAAAAACATCAAAGACCTGGCCTTTAAAAGGAATGGAAGCGAGAATTCTATCAAAAGCACTCTGCCGATCAGTTGTCACCAAAACAAGATAATCCCCGCCATCATATATATCTCTTACCTTCAAAATCAAGCTGCTTAGTTATTTTACCATCCAGCAAAACAATCAAACAAGTTCTGCACATATTTAGAATCCTTGTTATGCAGATAAGGGAATGTAATCAAACAAAAACCTCAAAAAGAAATTACAAACGTCAATCGAAAACCAAAGGTACCTTGCCTCTGGTTTTGGATTTAAGATCGGGAACCGTCAAATGAAGATTTGTGTCCGACAGACAGTTAGACAATGAGCCTTTAATGGCGGCAAGGGCATCGTCTTTCCGGCTACCGTTGATTAAAGCATTATGTGACAATTTTTGTTGATGAGTTTCATTCTGTGCTGACATAACTGATATTCTCGGGTATCTCTTCGAATTCGATTTGCACTTGGGTTCAAAAGAAGATTTTGAAGGGAAATTCGAATTGGGTATTGAAAGATTGGTGTTATTGAGAAGGGTTTTTCCAGGGTTTAAGGCTCTCATGCACTGAGACATTTCTGCTGTTTTCTCGCTGTCCCTGTCGGCTTCTCTGTGATGGAATTCAACTTATAATGCCAAGACGGGTAAGGCGTTGGTGTTGGTGTTGGTGTTGGTGTTGGTGTTGGGTATTTGGGTTAGACCCGGATGTGTAGAAGCCACAGCCTTATAAAGCGGACTTTTCGCTACTTATAAGAAAATATAAAATCCAAAACACTTTTTTGACAGAAACCCCTACCTCAATGACCTCTCCGTGTCCCCCTCCCTATTCTTTTATAAATAAATAAATAAATGATTCCTCCCTCTTAAATTCTTGATTATGTAACGCTTGGCCCATATATTGAATCCGAAATTTCTAGGGTTTCTTGTACCAATCCATTTTCAAATTCTGTTACTTTTTCGTGTCTTTGTTTCTCTAACGAACAACCGATTTGTTTTGTGTGCATATATTTTTCGCTTTTGGGGCAGAATTTACCGGTTTTGCCTCTGAATTCGAAGGACATTTTAACTCATAAGGTTTGTGTTTTGCCCTAATTTCTGGCTTTTCATTTTAATATATTTGATTATTTGGATTTTGATTTAGGAATAAACGACGTGTTTGTGGTTGCTGATATTGCTAATGGAAGAAAAGTCATCAAACATCTTTTTAATTCGGATGGTTTAGGGTTTATCTAGATTGCATGTTACGAGATCGGAGCTTTGTTGAATGAATTTTGACATCAATTTATTATCTTTCTGTTTGTAGGAATGGAACCCTAAGGCGCAATGAAAATAGAACAATTTTGTTAATTTCTTTGTAATTCAATACATTTGATGTGATGAGGAAGAAAAGGAAAGGAAGTGAAACTAAAGCAAGTGAGGATATACAAAATGAATTAACACCTACCCATGAGACGAAATCATCAAATCTCAGGTCCCATTATTCTCTAGAAGATTACAATAGACTAAAGAAGAGATGCAAAGAAGATGCTTGTAGCGAACCTGTTAGTTCTTGCAAAAGTAGGCTTGCAGGCATTGCTACTGCTCCACCTTTTGGTGCGTCATCATCATTGGTGCTACCTGGAAGAGGTCTCAAAAGGAAAATTGGGTGCATAGATACTGCTACTCAGACAGGTAGAAAGAATAAGATTGAGGATGACTATGTTGCAGGTACCACCATTGGTCGTGGTAAATTTGGGTCAGTTTGGTTATGCAAGTCCAAGGCAACTGGAGTAGAATTTGCTTGTAAGACCTTGCGGAAAGGGGAGGAGACGGTCCATAGGGAGGTGGAGATAATGCAGCACTTGTCTGGCCATCCTGGGGTGGTGACATTGCATGCTGTTTACGAGGAGTCAGATTGTTTCCATCTTGTGATGGAATTATGCTCTGGGGGACGTTTGATTGACCAGATGATGGAAGAGGGCCAGTATTCGGAACAACGGGCTGCTACTATATTCAAAGATGTGATGTCAGTTGTCAGGTATTGCCATGATATGGGAGTTGTGCATAGAGATATAAAACCAGAGAACGTACTTCTCATGAGCTCAGGAAAGCTAAAGCTGGCAGATTTTGGTCTGGCCATGAGAATTTCAAATGGCAAGTCTCTCAACCTAGCTTACATGATGTATTGCTATCTATGACATTTGTAAATTGTGTTTCTCTTGTCAACTTACCTGTATATTATTTAAGCACCGAGTTAAAATGGAAAAATTTGATAGGTATATCCAGGAAGTTGATAGGACAAATTGCCAAAGTACGCACATCGGGCAATGCAAGAAAGCAGGATGACAGGGTGTCTCGAGTATATTTTGGTGTTAGATGTCTTTGGCAAGCATAGTCTTTAGGAAATAAGTATGGTGAATTATTGGAGATAGTATTGTGTGTTTCTTTTATTTTTCATTAATGGAGTTTAATTTCATGAATGTGTATGAAAACTAATATGCAGAGGCATTTTGTCTTGCTCCAATTACGTGTTTTTGGTCAAGAAGAAAGCTAAAACATTTCTCTCTCTTTTATTTAGCTACAATTTTAACATGGAACCGAAAAAGCCCTTGCGTGTTTTTCTAAATCGGGTAGCAAATGTGGAACATATCAGCGCCATTCTCTGGTTGCATCATACATAATCCAATGTTTAATCTCTCTGGACGTAAACTTACTCCTCTTATTTCCAATTAGTGGTCCATTCACATTTATTTCTTGTGGTGTAAGTAGAGTTTATTGCTTTCTATGAACCTCTGTAAACTTCCCAGTCAGTCAACCTTCTAAAATTTTGTTTATTTTTAATTTTTTAATTCTTTTTAGAAAGAATGTTTTCAATACCAAATATTTCTAAAAGATGTTAGAGAACTGCTTTAGAAATTTATATTCTAAGTTAAATTCTATGTCCTTTGTGTGTACATTTTGTTTATACTCAAAGATTTCCTTGTGCAATTGAATATTGAATGCAGGTCAGACACTGTCTGGTTTGGCTGGAAGTCCAGCATACGTTGCCCCAGAAGTTTTGTATGGCAATTATTCTGAGAAGGTTGATGTATGGAGTGCTGGTGTCCTCCTACATGCTCTCTTGGTTGGTGTTCTTCCATTTCAAGGGGACTCCTTAGAAGCTGTTTTTGAAGCAATCAAGAACGTAAAGCTTGATTTCCATGCTGGATTATGGAAGTCTGTATCTAAGCCTGCTCGTGATCTTGTTTCAAGAATGCTGACTAGGGATGTTTCAGCAAGGATAACTGCAGATGAAGTGCTAAGTAAGTCTGTTATGCTTTAAATTTCTGAATATTACGAACTGTATCTTTTTTATTCTTTTGACTGATTAGTTACCCTGATGCTCCAGTAGTATGGATATTGTGAACTATTCTAACCTCATAAGTATACAAATGATCATTTTTTTTCCTCGGGTCCTTTCCTCACTTGCTTTAATCTTATTCACTTTTGCCAATCAAATTGGTAATCAAGTCCTTTTTTCTTTCCACATGTTAATATCTTCCTATTAATCTCCCATATACCATTCCGTTTGCAGGTAGCATTCCCGATTTTTTTTTCCCCTCTTCTTTTTGGTTGATCCCACTAAAGTGATCATTGAATTGGTGTTGGTTCAGGGCACCCATGGATTTTGTTCTACACAGAGCGCACATTAAAGATGCTGTCTATCAAGTCAAAATTGAAGAATCAAGTTGGACAAACTCCTTGCCAACCGGAGGTACATGAAAACAAAGTAGAAAGTGGCTCTCTTGGTGTGGATTCAAATAATCATTCGCTGGCCGATAGTTTAAGCAGCAAGTCAGGAGAGCAGGATGAATACGGTGTGGTGGATGCTTTGGCGGTGGCAATTTCGCATGTGAAGATTTCAGAGCCGAAGAGGAGCAGAGTCTGCGGGCCAGCAGGCCCAATAGAGCAGCAGCATTCATGTAACCTGACAGCTAACAATCTCTGTAGAGCATTTTGATTCTGACATGCTAACAGCATTATCTCCACTGTTTTTTAAGCTGGGGATTAAAATTAACATGCCCTGGTGCAATATACAGTGGGCAATGATGGTTACAGGTCGGCTTAGCCATATATCTTCAAGGTGGTGTTATATCCTCCAATGAATATGACTGCAATGGTTCTTACATTCGCAAACTAACCTAATAATGGTTATACCCTGATAAGAATGAGGAAATTAATGTACAATTACATTCTGTAAATAGAATTTTAGTGAGAAATTTTATGATTTAGGTTATTTCTTTGTACTTATTTCACGGGGGGGTGGGGCTATTTTCAGTGCTTTGCTAAGTTGGTTGGATGTAACATTGCAAGATTACTCTATAAATTGCTCGTTTGATCCTATGCGGCTGGGAATTGTTGGTATCTCTGTAATATCATTCATGTTATGGGATTGGAAGCGATCCTTGTTCTCTGAATACGTGGTGTTTAACCGTCAATGGTGGATCTTGACGCAGGAAATTTATAAAAAATTAGCTTTTCCTGCGCTGTTTTCAGCGTAAGCCATTTGTCGGTCTTCTTTTTCTTTTTAAATTCTCATAGTGTTCCGGAATCTGCTATTCTCCTTGTAGTGGCGATCGGAGATGACGATACCGTCATTGACCAAACAGTATCAATATATTTTTTATCTGGTTTCTTTAATATTATATGTATCTCAATCTCGAGATCATCACAATTTGTCTAATATAAACCAACGAGTTTACTTTTCACTTATCATGTTATTTCAAGTCTAATTATGGATTTAGACAGAAGCACTAAGGCGTTTAACAAGAAGAAGGGTTCACACTACTCAAGCATTATCATTATATCCTTTCTTCTGCTGTTCTCTCTTTTATTTATTCAATCTCAAACCTCTCCTTTCTGGAAAGGGTTAGCACTTACTGCCACTAACCTTCCCAAAAATACCAATACTTTGATCTCAAAGCTCCAAAACTCTGTCACCTTCCTTCCCCTTAAAGATCCGCGCTTTGCGAAAACTGCCACAGAAGGGAACACCTGGTTTATGAGCTCTTTGAACGACACTCGCGAGGAAAATGAAGCTGAATACCTCTATTTCCCTTCAGAAATGTCGAAAGGAAGGCTTTTATGCATAAAAGGAAAGGACACAACAGATGGCACCAAAAATTCATATGCCTTGGCATTTCAAGAAGCTCTTCCAGCCTCAGCCAAGTTTATTGAGGGCTTGACTTTTGTATCAGACACATATTATGATTATGTAAATTTATGGCATGGATTGTGTGCTATGGCCCCATTTGTCGGTTGGTCCATAAAGAATGAGTACTTGAAGCCAACAAGATGGGTACTATTCCACTGGGGAGAGCTCAGGTCTAAAATGGGATCTTGGCTGCAAAATTTGATGGAAGCTAATTTTGGACAAGTTAAAATAGAGGAACTTGAAGAAGGAGACAAGCCTTATTGTTTTGAAAAGGCGGTTGTAATGAGACACAATCAGGGAAGCATGGGAAAGGAAAAGAAGCTTCAGGTTTTTGATTTGTTGAGATGTAAAGCAAGGAGATTTTGTGGAATTGATTTAGCAGGTAAAGGAAAAGAAAGCAATGATATAGTAAGGCTAACTCTGCTAATGAGAAGAGGTTCGAGATCGTTTAAGCATGCTACTGCAGTTACAGAAATATTCGCAAGGGAGTGTGCAAAGGTGGAGGGCTGCATACTTAAGGTGGCTCAGTCCGAGAACCTAAGCTTTTGTGACCAGGTTTGTAAATGCCTAAAGCCTCTTTTATTTTTTCCAAACAGTTAACCCCTGTAAACAGCAAAACGCTACTAAAATATAAAAATAACCTAGCATTGGTATATGTTAGGCGTTCACGTTTCGAAATGGGTATTAGTGCTTATCACTTTGTTTCTGCTTTGCATTCAGGTTAGAGTAATGACTTACACAGACATCGTTGCATCACCGCATGGTGCTCAATTGACAAACATGCTTTTCATGGATAGAAACAGTAGTGTAATGGAGTTCTTCCCTAAAGGATGGTTAGAGCTCGCTGGTGTAGGCCAATATGCACACCACTGGATGGCAGACCAATCTGGAATCATACATGAAGGCACATGGTGGGAACCTTTAGGCAAAAAGGAATGTCCCTTTCCTCAAAATGATCTACAGTGCTTCAACTTCTATAAAAATGGCAAGGTGGGTCACAACGAAACCCATTTGACACGGTGGGCAAGAACTGTTATCAACCAAGTTAAACAAAGAAAGGTAGAAAATGCCATCAAGAAGACACAGCCATATTCAACAGCCTGCGCATGCTAGCATATTTGATCTATTTATAATTCTACAAATCCGCAGTGCATAAATTGTATTAGTAAAGCTTGATTGCATTGAATATTGCTGTGTTTGTACATCAAAAACTAGAGATCAAGCATGGTAGTAATCCTTTTGTTTTTTTAATAGGAAAGATCAAGATTTTAGGCATAACCCAACAAATGCCAATGTTCAATAAAGAAGCCAATGGGAAGATTTTACAATGGATCCTGCAATATAGCTTGCAAATAACAGTCCATCCATGGATAGCTATTGATATGAACATAATTTTTAGTGTCCAACAGACCTCATCTTCTGGATACTTTGGACCACAGGTAGACCACAGTGAAACATAGGAGTGCAAAAAGAACCACGTGGACAACATGGTTTCCCCCATTCTTAATGATGCTCTTGTTCAATTTCCTTATGTTATTCTTCACGCCTGCTTGAGCTTTTATCACAGTCATTTGCTGTCATTTCAACAAAATTGAGCTTTCATCAAGGCAGTTACAGCATTTTGTACTAGGAAACATAGGTGAAGTGTTACTAGCTTATAGCACTATAAATTCATTGGATAATAGTAAGCAAAGTCCTAATCATTTATTAATATCATAGATGGAAAACAAGACTTCAGTTTATAGTCTAGCTTGCACTGAACATAATAATAAAAACAGCTCAAAAATCAGATAAAAAAACACACATATAGAAACAAAGGAGGGCACTAATAATTAAGAACAAAATTATCCAATGGCAGGGTAAATGAAATCAGAGACATTTTGTTCCACACCCATCTACAAGATAAGTTGAAAGAGCCAAATTGCTACGCAGACCATAAAGACTTCAAATTGAGAGCATGAGTACATTACATCACTAAACAATAAAGCAAATTGTATAGCCATATGTTCAGATATGACATTGTGATGATATAAACTTTCTAATTATATTTTCTTAGATACTAACTGATGGCAGCATTCCCCTTCTTGTCCTCATTTCCATTTTAATAATCAAAATGCCATTATCAATAAAAATAACATCAGCGCGTGTGTGTGACAAGCATAAAGGAAACCTTTTTCTAGAGGTGGAGGGAAGGGAGGGTAGATGTGAAACTGCAAACCCCTCCCTAGGTAAGAGGTATGGCTTCCTGGACCAATAAAGTCCTCCTAATTTCACATAGCATGTGATTGTTGTCCTAAAAATTCAGAGTTTATAATAACCCTCTCCTTACCCCACAGAAATTTCATGTTGTCAAGCAATTATATTTTGCTTCAGTTTCAAAGTAGTGAGGCTTTAAAATAAAGTATTAAAGTAGCCAAATAAAATAGAAATACCACTACACTGCATCGACAATATTGAGCAAATTAAAACCCAAAGGAAAGTAAAATACTAAAGAGCAAATAAAACAGCTGAACATAACCGAGAAGGAGCATGCAAATTGGAAACTCACCAGCTGATTCAAGAAATCCTTCTGGAACTTTGCTTCTGATCCTATCTCTTGAGCCACCTGCAGCATATAATTACATAAGAGCTAACAGGACATATCTAAAGAAACTTATAATTCAGCAATGATATTGGTAACTTTGGACAAGGAATAAACTAAAACAGACATTTTCAAAGCAAAAGCAAGCAAGAAGTAGAGACAAAACAAGAAATAAATGCAAATACAGCACTAAGCTCATAAAATAACAGAATCTTTAGAAGCAAGGAATAGCTTGGGATTTTGAGTTGCTAGACATGCAGCTTCAGGAAAAGATTTGTATATGATTAGCCATTAAAGTCCTAAATGCATTGCATCTCCCTTCAGGATTTCTTGGCAGTTTCCTCCATTTAGGCAGATATTATAACATAAACATTGATATTCACACTGAAACATGTGGATAACTTTATTTGCTACCAATCCAACGAAACTGGATGTAAAAAAGAATCTCTTAAGAGAGCCATTTTAATGTTCTGCGTCATTCTCCTCAAGTTCCAAACATACACACATCAATACTTATTCATGAAAACACAAAAGAAAAATAACAATGTATGACACTATTACTATATAGATAAAACAAACCATTAGCAGCCTTTTATCATATTTGCATACTTCCTTTTGCCTATAAACTACCTGAAATAAATTCAAACTGGCACTGATATTTGAAGTCTTTCCATGGCACATTCATCGCCATTTAACAATAATTATATAAATCTCTGGCAGTACCTATATTAGAGTAAAAATTAAAATTAACTCACACCTATCATCATCAAGAACTAACTATCCGGCTAACGTTATGGTTAGCGAGAAAAATCCATAAAGATCGCATAATACTCCCTATTTGGATTGATTTTAGCTCACGAGAAAGGCCTCGTAATTCAATCTAAAAAATAACAAATAGCAATTCAAAAAGAAATCGAAAAAAGAAAAATAAAACTCACATTTCTCAATTGCTTAACTTGGCTACGGAGACCAGAGATCTCGTCATCGAAGTCAGCGTGCATCGGATCAATCCGTAATTGTATTTCATCGGAGCTCGCCGCCGGTCTCGTGCTGAGCCCATCCCTGAAATATATAAACATAAAATTTACGATAATATTAAAGAAAATCGATTAATAACAAATAAAACAGAACTAATACGAAACCCTAAAAACATGATCAAGTAATGGAAATTATACTTCGATCTATAGGGAGCAGCGCCGCCATAGAAGGAACCGCCTCGGCTCGAACTGGCGGCCATTGAAGAGAATTCTTTGCGGCTAAATCGAAATTAAAGAGAATCAGAGCACAGAGACTGAACAATTTTTTGAAATTTTATTATAGGTGGTGGTGACGACGTAACGTTAACAAGCGATATATTCTCCGTCAATTTTTCTCGAAGGATCAGTGATGAGCAAACGGACGTGCCGGAAATTTTGATTATAAATGAGCTTAATATCACCCGAGGTCCCTCAATTCAAGGGTCATCACTTTATCGTCACCATCCCAATTTTTGCATCACAAAATTATCTCAATTTTGATGTTTGTAACGTCAAAAAGCTAACGTGGTTTGCCAGAGTGACTAGAAAATTATAAGAAATACGATATGATTTTACTGTCTATGTGTCAATTAGAATTTTAAAATCTTTTTTTTCTCTCTCATTGCCTCTCTTCTAACTGTTAAGCCATTAATAGCCAATTCACATTTTGACAGTGACACAAACACAGAAAATGTGAATTTCTAGAGACAGAGCGATCAATCTCCTTTACAACACAACACAAAAATTGATTAAAGCATGGTTTTATGCCTTTTTCCTTTCTTCTTCTAGGGTTCCTAATTTCTTTGTTTCACTTTTCTTTATACCATCATTCGTTACTCTTATAATAACCTACCCTTACACGCGTCATCGCCAATTTTGCCCTCCACCTCATAGTAGTCGTCATACACTTCCGATTGAGTCTTTAGTTGCAGAATGTAATCCTAAACCTTATAGATTTTACACTAGGTCATCTGGTACACTAATTTTTAATCTTCTTTTTCAACAGCAGGCTCATGCTTTGGATGCCTACGTTTCCCTTTGAGAGCGATGACTTGCAAGGGACACTTTTTTACTGCGATGCTCAATTTTAAAGACAGCGAAGATGTGAATGAGAGATCGAGAAGGGTATAAATGAAATTTAGAATGTCTAGAGTATAAATGTCAGTTTAAAATGAAATTGTAACTTCTTAAAAAAATTTAGAATAAAATTGAAAATTAAACTTTAATGTGTTTATGCTACGTAAATCTATAAGATGAGTTGGCATTCAAATGGATTTTCATAAATTAATCTTTTTTTTTATTTACTCACTAAATTGATGAAAAATTTTGAGATTAAAGCATATTAAATCTCAAATTTTTCATCTCTTACGTATGAGTTACAAGACTAACCAAATCAGTTGGCTGACAATGCTTTTTTTCTTTTGATTTCTAAATTTCAATCGAAATAATAATATATGATAAAATTGAAATAACAGTAGAAAATATTAGTCCACAACGTATCGTCAAAGTTACTATCCTACTCCTCTATTTTGGGGAACTGATTATATAATCCCAGTTTTAATCCGTCCAATTAAAAGATCTCTCCATCCGAAAAGAAGGTTTTTAGCATTAATTAACTGAATGAAGTGGTTTCAAAGGTCAGAAAAAATAATAATAAAGATTAATTTGATCCTGAGCGCAGATCAAATGTCAGTTTTGACCTTCCAACCTAATTTAACCATTTATTTAAAATAATTATAAAAAAGTCCACATGCCGTCGCATGAATGGTCCGTATCACATCGCAATAATGGAACCACCTCAGGAGGAGGTTGAGCAATGATTTGCCGGACAACATCTCCGACCATAGCCATGTTAGCTAGATTGTCAGCAACCCGATTCGCCTAACGATAGCAATGAAGAATTCTGACCTCCCAGTCACGAACCATGAAGGACTAAAACCGAGTAATAATGTTGGCAAATATGATGCTACGATCACCATGCATGAGCATCACCAACTAAAGAATCCATCTCTAGCACCACCTTCTTATACCAAGCAAGAGAAATACCACATGCAGAAGACTGAAGCTCAGCCTCCATTGAGGAATAGATCCCCAAACGAAGAAGAAACCCACTACACCATCGTCCACTGTTATTCCGAATCACATCGCCGCCACCACCAAGACCCCAATTCCCTTCGTACTACATTCGTACTTCATTTAAAAGGCAAATATCATTGTAAATTATATATATATATATATATTTCGAGAAAAATGGGTTTTATAATTTTGACTTGTGGGCAAGAAGAGCAAAGGGTGTTACTCTGTGCATCTCAAACATAATATTTACGTTTGAAATATTTTTAATTTATGATAAAAAAAATTTAATTTCTTATCTCAATCATTAATTGATATTGAAAAAAAATCTCACTTATTTTCTAAATAAGAAATTATTTTTTATTTTTGTTTGACTTTTTTTTTAAAAATTAAAAAGAAAACAAAATCTAATATGAGTGGTAAGAGTTTGACAAAAAAAGTAAAATAAAAATAATTAGTAAAATCTTGATTAATAGTTTAAGACTATCACCACAAAACATTGGGAATAATTTGAGCATAAAATAAACAAATTGATTTTATTTTCCATTGAGTGGTTCATGATTTTATTCCTAGCAATCCACGTCCTTCACAAAGTTCACATGGGTCAAACCGAGGGAACGCGCGTTCATGGGACTGCCTGTGCTACACTCCTATACACGCACACCATTCACTGAATCCCCAGCAAATCTTGACCGTCAAATCAAGCCTAACCGACATTTGTAACATTCGTTTACACTGATCATTGAAATCCCTTGCTTTCCCTCACTCCCTACGTCACTCTCACGCGTTCGTTGAAATCTCGCCTTAATTCAGGCCCATCAACGCCCTGGTTTTGCCTATATATACTCAACTTCCAAGGCAAGCGGAGCCGCAAGTTTGCAACGTCTCTTTTCTGCTAAAAAGAAGAAACATCAACGTGTAAGAAATCGAAATTTTAAGATGGTACAAGAACGACAGACTGTGAGAAAACCGAGATTTCTATGCCTGCATGGATTTAGAACAAGCGGAGAAATTTTTAAGAAACAGGTCTCTAAGTGGCCTGAATCAGTTCTTCAAAAGATCGATCTTGTTTTTCCAGACGCACCTTCTCCGGCTCAAGGAAAATCCGATATCGAAGGGATTTTCGATCCTCCTTATTACGAGTGGTTCCAATTCAACAAGGTTAAATTCTTAGTCTCTCTTCGGCCTTTTCTGCTTTGCTTTTGTAATTTTTTTTCTCTTAGGAAAATAAAATTGTGAGTTTTCTCTTAGGAATTTACAGAATACACCAACTTTGACGAATGTCTTGCTTACATAGAGGATTTCATGATTAAGCATGGACCGTTTGATGGTCTCTTGGGTTTCTCTCAGGTAATTGAGTCAAGTGCAGAATTAATATTTATATTGCCTTGACTTTCTGTTTTGGTTGCCAGAAAAATATCAAATTCCGGAGAATTTTTTTTCCTGTTGCTGCCTTACACGCGATTAGATGTTTGAATGTTTTGCTTCTTTTCCTTTTCTCAACTAATTCAAGGCAATTTCATTATTGATTCAGGGAGCAATACTCTCGGCTGCCTTACCGGGGCTGCAAGCCAAGGTAATGAACTATTGTTCTGTCTTTTAATTTATTATTACTGATTAACTAATTTATCAATAAAGGTATTGATAAAATAGGCATTTTTTTGTTTTTTATTCGAGGCAAATTCCACGGTGCTTTATATGATAAGTCAGTTTTTGCTTAGCTCAGGTCACCGAATCAATGAAAATTCTATATTTGTTTTCACCTATTTTTTGTTTTAATGTAATACAATCAAAATCAAAAGCATTTTTATGGTAAATTCAATTCTTGTTATGACTCACTATAAACAATTAAACATAATGTTAATGAGGTTTTATTTTGTTTTGATTCCATTTGCAGGGTGTGGCTTTAAAGAAGGTACCCAAAATAAAGTTTCTGATAATAATTGGCGGAGCTAAGTTCAGGTCACCATCTGTGGCCGAAAAAGCATACGCCTCTCCAATTCAATGTCCCTCTGTTCACTTTTTAGGTATATATATACCAAACATTATAAATATGTGCCAAACTGCAATAGTTAATAGAAATACTCGGTCAATGTACATTAATTTACTGATGTTGATTTGTTTTTGGCAGGAGAGACGGACTTTTTGAAGCCATACGGTTTAGAGCTCTTGGAGTCGTTCACAGAACCTGTTGTGATTCACCATCCGAAGGGCCACACCATACCAAGACTTGGTAATTAAAAATATCATCTTTTATTCGCTATTGGTAAATACTGCTATATTAATACTGTGTTTGCTAATAGATGATGATTGTTGTCTGTCTTTTCGTTTCAGATGAAATAAGTCAAGAAACTATGCTGAGCTTCATTAAGAAGATTGAAAATATGTTGCTTCATTCAGATGCTATTGATTTGATTAGCCTGATCAAGTGATCGGAAAATACATGTAATCAAAATAACTTTGTCCTAATGACAGAAAATTATATCATTGTACTCTAGTTGGATTTACTTAGACAAACCTGCAACATTATATCATATACTATTATCTTGCTTAGTAATTGAGTACAGTTTTTTCCACAGGTACCTTAAGCTTTTAAAGCATTTGCTCCTTGAATTAAACTCTTAGCGTCAACCCTGCACCCATTGATTTTAGTACTGCTTTGACTATAGATTCATACATTAAAGCCCTGTTCACCAACAACAGCTTTTGGTTGTCGAATCATCATTTTTATTTTTGTTGATTATACTATTTGCTTACCAAGAGCATCTCTACTATTACCGTGAATTGTAGCTAATATGTCACGGGGTTGAATATCTATTTATAGTATATTAAATTCTAAATATTTCTTTCTTATGCACTACTTTCACATATTAGCATCGGAGAATATTTTTTTTAAAAAAAAATATCTTTCTATTTTTTTTTATGTGTCGATTAAGCAATAGTAATCCCCGCTACTATTTGTTGAACTTTTTAAATTATTTAAATCAAACACTTCTGTTTTAAAATTACTGTATATGTATACAACTAATTTTGTATTTAACAACTAATTAAATACTTATTTTTACTGAAAGCTCTTACTTTATATCATTATATAAACAATCAACTGTTAACGGCTAATAACCAATTAACATGATAAATACTACAATAATTAATAACTACTGAAACGTCTAATATTACCAAACAATGCCCAAAAAGCAACATCTAGAATCTGAAAACCCATCTGGTCGACTAGTCCTATAAAATTTCAAGTTTTGGGCAAGGGCCTCCAAAATCCAGCCCGCTTGAAAACCCACCTTCTAAATGGATAACGTTTGAAAATTATTCTATATTGAAGCGTCTTTTAAATTATCCGAATCAGGCCGCATACTGTAGTTATTGGGTAATGGCCCAATTGCAGACGTTGAAACGTCCCGGTTCGCGGTTCGCGAATGATTTCGGCGCAAAATCAACATTCACGCAGAATGGAGCGAAACGCAGTAACACGCACGAATAAAGAATAATCTGGTTAATGTAGTGATGATACTGATACGCAAAACCCGAGCAATGACATGTTTATTTCTCAGCCAGTTAATCCCTCTTGCTCTCACTCAGCGCAATAACTCTTCTTCCATCTCCAATTCATCTCGCTTTCTCTGCAACTCTCTCTCCGCAAACGCCTGGGTAAGCATAGCCTCCTCTCTCTCACTGCACTGCGCTGCACTGCACTGTTTAGCCATCTAAATTCTGGCGACATGTCTTTAGGGCTCTACTTGTCCAATTCCGCGTCCTGAATTTTGTTCGAGTTCTGTAATTCGTTTCTCCAGTTCAAAATCAAGTGAGCCGACTAGAGAAATGCAGAGCATTCACAATCCAGAGTCTATATCCTACCTCACCCAGGGTGAAGCGACGGAGATTGATGAGATGCTCATGGGACCTCTTGGATTTAGCGTGGATCAACTGATGGTCAGTTTACAAGCCTTATCGTTTTGTTTTTGTTTGGATTTTAGAAGCTTTATAATTTGATTCCTTCTCGCTCTATTTTTAATTTTATTGTTGCTAACGGTATTTACAGGAATTGGCTGGTTTGAGCGTTGCTACTGCCATAGAGGAGGTATTGCTCCATTTATAGTTATAATATTTTTCTCACAAATAGTTTCTGCGAAATGTTCAGGCATTTCTTTAGATTATTAATTTCGTATAAGTTAGCATTGTTAGTTGACTTTGCACAAGTTAAATTTTATCATAGGCAAACAATCAGAAAGCTTGCTATCTACTAGTCTTGTTGCTTGTTCAGCTTTGCTTGGAAAATGGATTTACAGTTGTGAAAGTTTGCACATGCTCACATGTAATAATGTCTTTTGACTAATAGTAGTTTTTAGGTTTTGTGCTGTATGATACTCAGCATTAATACCTCTAAAATCTATAACACCCGTAAAAGGGAGGGTATAAGTATCATTTTGTAAAACAATTCAATACTTAGTGAGAATTAAGAACTTGATCCAGGGTTCTTTTCTGAATTGGGTACTTTGGCAGGTTTACAAACCGAGCGAGTATAATCGTGTTCTTGCTATATGCGGTCCTGGGAATAATGGTGGTGATGGTTTGGTAGCTGCTCGCCATCTGCATCACTTTGGGTACAAGCCAGTTGTTTGCTATCCAAAGCGTACTGCCAAACCTCTTTACACTGGTCTGGTTACTCAGGTATGGAGCGATCACAAGTTTGAAACCTACTTGAACCACCAGATGCTGCACTTCATCAGAATTCTTATTTGATTGTAGTAATTTTGTAGCTGGAGTCACTGTCAGTCCCTTTCTTGGCAGTGGAAGATCTGCCTTTGGACTTGTCAAAGGACTTTGACATTCTAGTTGATGCAATGTTTGGGTTCTCATTTCATGGTAATTGCCCTTTTCTTTTTTTTTAAATTTATTCTATTTTTTCTGTTTGCTTTTGCTCAAGTCTGTTCACGCTGGCACTGAAGCCAAATTTGTAGGGATATTCCATAGCTTTCTTCATTCCATGTGTCTATTATATACACTTTGACAAGTTAACATTATTGCTATTCATTGTCTTGGAAGATATGCAAGTATATGGAATATTGGAGCGCAATCTCTCAAGGAGAGATTTCTTGTAAAGCACTAATTGCTTTGAACTTGTTAAACTATGTTTTAATAAGCTCTCTGATTTTATTTAACTTATGCAAATTTACCTCTTCAAGCAAACATTCGTGGCCTGAGCTCTTTTAATTGTTTTTGTTCTGTATTTTACCAGGCTAATATACATAATTTATCTAACTATGAAATTATTTTACTGCTGAAACCTCATTTATCCGTATCTCTTTTCTAACTAACATTTTCAAGTATTTCAGGTGCCCCAAGGCCACCTTTTGATTATCTAATCCAAAAGTTGGTTTACTTGCATAAGTGCAATGAAGTTCGTGAAAAACATTCAGTTGTTATCTCCATAGATATTCCATCTGGATGGCATGTTGAAGAAGGTGATGTTGGTGGTGAGGGAATTAAACCTGACATGTTGGTATGTTATGTAACAGACACCAGTTGTCTTTCTTTTTTTTTTTTTTCTTGCTGTAACTCAATCTGAAATCTTGTGATCATAACTTTACAAAATATTTTACAATTTTACAAAATTATCTTTTTAATGGTGAAACTATCTTGTTAATGCAACTTCAGTATCTCTTAGATCTCTTTGACTGCTCCAAAGTTGTGTGCAAAGAAATTTTCTGGTCCGCACCACTTTCTAGGTGGTAGGTTTGTCCCACCAATTATTGTTGAGAAATTTAAGTTGCATCTTCCACCATATCCTGGTACTTCTATGTGTGTCCGAATTGGAAAACCTCCACAAATTGATATATCAGCTCTGAGAGAGAACTATATTTCTCCTGAATTCCTTGAGGAGCAGGTGGAGGCTAACCCCATTGATCAGGTTCGTATTAATGATGTGGTAGTTACTTTTGAGTTGTGTGTGTTTGTTGTTTTTTTTGTTTTTTTTTTTTTTAGAAGCTTGAAAGTCAACAATGAAATGAACCATTTATAGTTGGTAAGGTTGCTTTTTTAGTCACGATCATTGCAGAATCAGTTTACTAAGTCAGCATTATGCCATTTAATATCTTGCAGTTCCGTAAATGGTTTGATGATGCTGTGGTTGCTGGATTGAAAGAGCCAAATGCTATGTGCTTGTCAACTGTTGGAAAGGATGGAAAACCGTGAGTTTTTCTTCTACTATTCATCGGTTGAAAGTCATTACCTTGGTAATTTTACATCCTTCCAAATGGATAAAGTAACTGATTGGCATGGATGTTTATGAACTTAAGTAAAGAATGATTCTTTTAATTGATTTTGGCTTATAAAGTGACCCTTGAAAACAGAAGGAAAAAGTGTCTTAGAATTGCTAATGTAAGTCATTGCATTTATAAATTGTCCAAAATGGTAGACAAATTATTGTTGGGCTACTTAATCCATTTATCTTCAGTCATGATATGATATCGGTTAACTGGTACCGGAGTACACGAGTCATGGCAAGGAGAAAAAATATTTTCTCCTCCCTTTAGAACTTAACTCTTTCTATGTTGATATAGTATGGAAGCAGGACAAGCAAAGCTTTAACTCCACTTCTGCTCCAAAATTTTCTCAACACTCTCCACCCTCTCTTTGTCTTTCTCTCTCACAGGGCTCTAATTAAGCTTTTGGAGAACAAAATGCATCAAGAAAACCAAAAAACAACCAAGGTGCTAAACTGTAACTAACTAGCCCTAATTTCTACAGGTAAATGGTTAAGTGTGGCTTGTTTAACAAAAGTCTGTGGTGCACACTAGTGAAGACAAGCAAAATGCAAAACTTTAGCATATGCATAGGGAGAAACTATACTCAATTAATTTAGGTTCATGCGGGTATCATAAGCGTTATCTTTTCTGCAGACTCTGATTCATTCAACACCTTAAGTTTGGCTCTAAATTTATCTGTTTCAACTTTTTTATAGGGTATTAGTCTGCAACTACACTTTTAAGCTTTTACATTAGGTATATGTATATTATAAGAGGAATTTTGTTATAAAATTTTCTCTTTAATGCTTTTTGTCTTAAGAATAAATCTTCCTTAGTTTTTATGGATGAAAACGAGATATGAATCCAGGTTTAACCCTCCAAGTACATTTCCCTCTCCAATGAAGCAAAAACATCCATCTAACTTTATTATATGACGTTGGCTATATTTTTCTACATACTTGTCATTTTTCATTACTTTATCTCATGGGACTGCTGGATTCCAAATACCAATTTTTGTCTATTGATTTTGACCTGATATTAATCATATGTCACCTTACTTGCCAATACAGCTCATCAAGAATGGTATTGTTGAAAGGAGTTGATAAGGATGGGTTTGTCTGGTTAGTAAATCTGGTACTATCATGGCAGCAATGTAATTCTTGTTTTGTTACTAGAACTGCTGGTTTTGATCTTGCTACAATTTTTACCTTTACAGGTTCACCAATTATGAAAGTCGAAAGGCACATGAATTATCAGAAAATCCTCGAGCAGCACTCCTTTTCTACTGGGATGGTCTTAATCGGCAGGTATTGCATATTTCTTGCTTTGGTCATTAGGTTGACCTTTCTTTTCTTTTTCTTCTTTCTCAACTTTCTAACTTATATGCTGTTGTTCTATCCTTTATTCAACTTAATCATATACATAATAGGGAAATCTGATAGAATAGCTTGAGTAGGAGTTTTCTCTGTATCTATAATGATAAAACTTCTTTCTCCATATGGGAATGAGCAGAAAGCAGCAAAATAACTTCTGTAATTTTGAAATTAAGGATCATAAGACCTCTATATATCTACTATCAGGTAACCTATTGATGAAATTGTACCAGTATTGTTCTAATTTGGTGTTCCCCCATCCTTTTTTTCCCTCTCCCACTATCATGCTTCTTTTTCAGTTATTGCTGAAAAATTCCTGCCCTTTCCATTGAGCATCTTGTCTTCGTTGGATATTTGCCCAGTGAGACATACCAATGTCTTGTCCCAGCATGTCAAATCAGATAAGTGGACCTCAAGAATGCAGATGTTGGATTTGGATATACAGAATCAACACTTGATGGTGGAGCAACAACCATTAATTAGTAACAACGTCATTAGTCTTCCTGGCTTTCAATGCCATAATTTAGTGAGCCCATGTGGAAATATTATCTGCCTGCATTTGGAGATTGTTGTTATGATATTCCTTTATAATTGACTTTTAAATCTACATTGGTATTGTTCTGAATCCCCACTAAGTGTTCTATAGCCATTGAAGTGTGTCAAGAATAATGGGGAATATTTTCATTTTCATGTTCATCTAGGGTTGGTCCTTGCCTAACATTTTGTTAAGTGTGGCTTCTAGGTAAGAGTGGAAGGATCTGTGCAGAAAGTCTCTGATGAGGAATCTGAAAAATACTTCCATAGCCGCCCTCGAGGAAGTCAGATTGGAGCAATAGTTAGCAAGCAGGTTCCTTTTACTTTCAGTTTATCAAATTGTACCAATGCATGTGACTTCTTGTTTGTATAGGCCTCAAGTACCTTTTTTTTTTCTTCCTTCAGAGTAGTGTAGTTCCTGGAAGACATGTTCTACACCAACAGTACAAAGAGTTAGAAGAGAAGTTTTCTAACATGTAAGTTTTACTTTCCAAGTGTCTTTTTCTAATTGTAAAAAAATGTGATATTGCTTTTGGTTTATTATCCTTAAAAGAAAGATCATGATTAAAATGTTCATGGTTACTTGATTTTGAATGATTTTCATTGTTTTCTTTCCTTTTTTTTTTTTTTGAAAGAGAATATCCAAATTCATTATCTCTTGGAAAAAAAAAAGACAAAGATGATGGAAATCCCTCCTCTCTCTCTTTTTTTCTCGTGTCCTTTCTTCTGAGTGCAGAAGTTTGATCCCAAAACCTGAGCACTGGGGAGGATACAGACTTGAACCAGAGCTCTTTGAGTTTTGGCAAGGACAGCAGTCTCGCTTGCATGACAGGTTATTTTCATCCACTACTCCTGCATTAATTTCTATGTCGTCTCTAAATATCGAATGAAACAGCTTTAGCTCAATCTCTAGACTAATTGGCAAAATGGTGTATCGAAGCTTTCAAATGCTTGATTTGTTACAATGTGTATGCGTATGGACTTAATATGAAGTTATGAATTGGGGTCGACTCAGATTCAGGACCAATGAATGAGTTCTGTTAGATCCTTGTATTTTCACCTTCAGGGTTGTGTAAAGCTTTTCTAACCAAATAAATAAATCCCTGGGAAATAAGGCTGATGCCCATGCCCTGCCAAGTGGACATCATACAGACAACTTATTATATTTATGACCATGACTACTACTATGTTACATTTGTTTCTGTAGTGACCATATGAATGTAGTTCAATGTGGAGTTTGGGTGGAAGTTCCCCCTTGCACTTGTGTGTTCTACACCAAGTTCTATAAAAAGCCCATTTGAATTGTGCATTTATTTAATTGAATGCTTGTTTTAGCCAGAGGTGTAAAAACATTACCGTATCTCATATCCTCACATTTGTTTTTGTTGGGGTTGGGGCTTCCAAGGTTCAAGTTCCCTCACCTCATCCACCATCATCTGAAATATTTTCAATAATATGATGAGGGCTATGAAATGTTGCTACTCCTTGTTGTGTAGCCTCCTTATGAACCAAAAAATTTAATTTAATGATGAGTAACGGGGAAGTTTCAGTCAAGTATTCTAGGGATATATAATAGTTTTTCAAAATGGGAAATGGGAAATGGGAAGTGGGATTTGCAGCCCAGAAGATATGTTTTGGCCCTATTGCTAATATATTGCTCTCTTTTCAGGTTGCAATATGTTCCTCAAGAGATCAATGGGAAACAAGTATGGAAAATTGTGCGGTTGGCTCCCTGACTAGTACTTTCAGCTTCTTCATTGTGAAGTTCATGATTTGTTGGTATCTCACTATCTGCTCCTTTGTGTTCATATATGTTGTTTAATTAGTTGAGTGCATGCTTAGACTAAGTTGCTCTCTCATTGAAGTCTTTAATTGACATATTTGCAGCATTCGAGGAGTGCATTCAGCCATAAGCATAATAAATTGTAACTCGATGAGGAAGTAGAATAACTCAAATATGATAATGGATATGGTGTTGAGCAGGTATAAGCTTTTTAGTGAATAGCTGGAGGGTTGGGTTTGGGATTGCAGTCTATTGAAAGAGCAACTACGGATAATAACTCAGTGAAGAATGTAAGATGTGCCAAAAATAGTGGATGGTATAATTTAGGCCGTTGCTTCTGCTATTATTTACTGTCTGCAGCCTGCAGATCAAAGATTTTAACGTGATTGCAAAGAAATGGTTTGAACTATTCTGAATACATTAGAAATTATAATTTCTTGAAAGCTACGGTCACAGTTTTCTCCAGAACATCTCATTTAGCTTCCATTACTCCACTCTGGCTGTCTTCCCACTTGAGTTTTTCCCCAAGTAGATCTGGTCTTTGAACTTCACCCTCGATTTGAGTCATGCCATTGCTTTCTTTTGTGTGGCATACAGTTTACAGCCTTTGTTAATTGTTATGTTGTGTGGGCCGTTAGACCTTCGAAATCCTCTTCATTAAGATTTACTAGAGAAGTGCAAGCTTGACAGCTATCTTTTGAACATAACTGCACTCTCTCTTTCTCTCTCCCTCTCTCTCTCTCTCTCTCTCTCTCTCTCTCTCTCTCTCTGTGGGCTTGGCTGCAGTTGCATGGAAATTGAAAAGCCTGAATGCTTCAAATGCTGAGGTGAATTTGCAACATTTATAATGGTAAGCCTCTTTATTGCTGGATCCATTAAGCTCTCTTTAAATTCATCCTCATGCTTAGGCCCTGAGATGGAAAATGTTGATAATGATTTCTGAATTCCATTATTTAAAGCATTATTCCAATGATCTGTGTAACTCGGGCAATTTTTTTTTTTTTCATCCGTCGTTTTGGATATGTTTTCCCCTATTTGTATATAGCAGAAAGGTAAAAGCGGACAATTTAGTAGTCTTTTCATGCAAAAATGTTTTCAAATCAGTGCAAGCATGTCACAAAGTTCGGAGTTTCCTGAATGGATTTTTGCTAATGATTTCATATTTAAAAATTAAAAAAAGGCATTGGTTTGGTTGAGGGGGGGTTAATGTTGATCCTGACCAAACCGGGCTCCACCATGAAAAAAATATCAGGAGTTGCTTTTCAAGGTTCTTTTGACCAAGGAGCTGAAGCCAAATTCTGACACACTACTTTTGTTTTCTGAAAGGCCAATTTATTTTTTGATGCTAAGGTGACCACCCCACTTTCTTTTCAAAGGAGGGGTAAGTGGAAAAATATCAAACATCTCGGGGTCTTAGAAATCCTGTTCCTTTCTTGTCATTATGCCTCACACTAGAGATCCAAGAACTAGAAGCGGGGGAAACTTTTTGAGTTTTATAGGATAAATGATTAGTAGGTTCTATGTCTATTGATAGGCTTTTGAGGGTATGTGATTTTTTTTTTTTTTTTGTTATAATATCTCTGAGTGGGTACAGCTGTTTGATCAAAATTCACAGTCATGAGCATTGGAAGAGGTTAAGAAATCCTTTTCTTCTCTAAATATATGACATTCACCATAGAAGAAGAGTTGAGCAACCAACCATTAATGGAGTTTGACCTAATGCTGAGTAAGTGGCCACGTCTTCAACATTTTGAGAATTGAGATATGCCTTAAAAAATGACCTGATAGAAAGTTTTTTTTTTTTTCTCTGAAAGGAATGTCCTAATAGAAAGTAGTTCACTCTGGATGCTTTTGCTTTTGGCGTATGATTGAATTAGATTACCCCCTCACAACTATCGTTGTCAACCGTATTCCTACGGGACATTATTCCTACATACACGCGCTCACACATTCTAAATTAATTTTTTTTAAAAAAAAAAATCTTTTCCATATACATCGGGATAAATTTGGCAATAAATTCTTAAAAGTTATTCAACAAAAGCAAATATAATAAAATGTTTCTCTCCAATATTTGAGACAATTGAAAGGTTGAATTTGTACCGCGGGCAAAATAAAATTAACCAGAAAAGGAAAAAGACTGTAAATGGTTGAGTTCCTAATCTTTTTACAATAAAAAGGACTGGAGGTAATTAATCACTGATTTTTAATTCAATCGAGGGGTTAGCTCAATTATTATTATTTCCTTAGAAATTTATTTATAGTATTCAAAATACAACCGTAAAACTTGGCAAAAGCTTAAAGACAATCTTTGATGTAGGATGAATATGTTAGGACAAGGATCACAGAGGAAGATGCGCTCTATTGTTTGAGTCATTTTCGATGGTACGATTCTATAGCTAGCTTTAGGGTATAGGAACTTTTAATATCATTTTGAACTGTGGATAGAAAAGAAAGGTAAAAATAAAAAAAAAGATTCAAAGTAGTGGTGTTCAATCCATCTTGAAGCAACAAGTATAATGGTGTCTCCAATCAGATAGATAAAAACACAGGCAGAGAGGACCCCAACATGTCTTGGATTTTATACAAAGAAAGACTCGTTAGGTCCTCATAGGGTATTTCTTAGAGCGATGGTTTTTTGTCTCCTTGCTCTCAATTGCTTCTACTCACCAGAAACAGGGTTGTGATCTTTTTTAGTGTATAATATATTTGACTGATTAGACTCGAGAAATAACTCGTCTTTAAAAATATTTTTCAAACAGTTCACTTTTTATTATTTATTTTTATGAGATTGCATAAATATGTAGAATTGTAAAATTTATATTTTAAAAGAATTATTTTATCACAAAAATTTATTGTTGAATGTGAAAAACTAAATTGCGATGATTACCGGTGGAGATCATTAGTGATTGATAAAATTGATTCCCTATAAGATTAATATTAAGAAAATAATTTCCTTTTTGAATAAATTAGTTTCTTCGTATTTAAAATTTCAAGAATTAATTTTTAAAATAAAGAGAGCATGAAAAATACTCCCATTTAACAAGAATTATTATAAGGAGGATGCTCCTCTTGCCACTTGGCGTATTCCTCTAATCGGATCCAAACAAAGATTACGTAATATACACTAACTTTGTTGTTTGTTTCTTGGGAGTATTAAAAATGGCGGATATTTTTGGGGAGTGTAAATGCATGCATGGAAAGAAAGCAAGAAAGCATCTTTCAGCGTCAAACATATCACCTGCTCTTACTTTGAGGTCTTGACGTTTGATTATAGCAACCTTCATATTTGACCTTGGGATTCTTGCAATTAAAACCATGCCCACACATATATCGATCAATTTTAGAAAAAGAACACTAGTATAACCCTAATTAGTAATTCAATTTAGGTCAAAACAATCTATTGGTTTCCTAATAGAACGAACGAGAGGCCTCTCGCAGGCATGTGCTAAGCCATGTCACGTTTCTTCTAAAACTTGCTACATCAACAAGACTCTCTTAGTGCTCGTAGAGTTGCAGCTTGAGGAGCACTTTCAACATCATCGCTTTCTGGGCTAAAATTGGTTATTCTCGCATCCTCTCCTAAACAGGTGAAAATATATATTTAATTGTACCAAAAAATAATAATAAATAAAGTTATTTTGCATTATGCTAATTCCATTTGCCTAATCTAGTTAAAAACAAATAATTCATACTAAATTTTTTTGAAGGATTTGAACCTAATAAAATTCAATTCAATTCAATTGGACAACTCTAACATTCACACCTGAAAAAAAGTTTAAAGATTTAATATTTATTATTAGAGTAAAACATTGATTTCTCCATGGTTAAATTAAAAAACAATATATATTACAGAAGAAGAAAGTAAATTCTATTTGTAAGGTTACTGCTAGAAAATTACTGGTATATGAAAAATGAAGATACAATAAACAGTGCATGGAAAATTAAATAAAGTGGAGCGGCACGAGAGAGCATACTTTAGTGGTTGACCTCGTGCTTAGTTCAGCCATGAATGTGCTTAACAGAAAAGTTATGAAAAAACACTCTTTTTCTTAATATTATTATTAATTTTTTGGCTTCAACGATGACTTTCTTTTCTTGATCTCCATCACCTCCACCTCCACCACCACCTACTACTGGCCACTGGACTGATTGAACAGCTGCTAATATAATAGTAGTTGGTTTTTTCTGACTCGTACTTTTGTTGGTTTGCTGTAGTTTCTTTTTCTCACTGATTATCCTTCTTCCATTATCAAAAACAAATTATATTAATTATTATTAAATGCATGATTATATGACACCTTCAAGTTTTACTAATTTTAATATTATTACTTAGTGTGTAAAGCCATTAATGTATCCCACCTCCCATACCGTACACGTGGCCCACAGATTGATTGATCTGGTGGTGGAACATGGTTTCTAAGATGGGCATCCACCTCAAAGCACAGTAGTAAGAAGCTAAAACTTAATAAATAAAGCATTAATTTATTATAATGATGTACCTGCTTAGCAAACAGTGGAAGGCATGTGCTTAACCAAAATTCCAAAATGGATGGATTGGTGGTGTGATGTGGTTGATTCAATCCATGACCATTCAATTAAATGAAAGTCTCTCTATCAAATGATAGATAGATAAGACATGTCTAGTAGGTAAGCTAGGTCTATCACCAAGGGGAAAGAGAAGCACAATTCCATATTATCTAAGGGCCATTTTTTTTGAATGATGCCAATCCCTTCCTGGCCCTTTCTATGTGTAAGGTCATTTATCAATTTTTTCATGTCACCTTTTTTTTCTCTTCTCTAGGGACAACAAGCTCTCAAAAAATTCAAACCCATATCATATTCTAAATAATAAATTAATAATATAATTAAATAACAAAGAAAATAAAAAAAAAAAACTCAAATATTCACAATTCACACCATAGTAACAGTAAAAACTGTAGTACGAGGACTTGAAAATGCTTCTCCTCTCTTACTTTCTTCTATCTTTTATGTTGAACCCACAAATGAGAAACAAACACCATCTTCTCTTACTCTTTAACTATTGACAACTGGTACTTTAAGTAAGCACACAAATGACGCAAAAAATGTATGGCAATGGGGCTGTGGCCTGTGGGCAAAAGAATAAATACACATAGGGACTTTTGTCCACTTGCTTTTCTATGCTACGCCCACAACATGGATAGATAGACAGGAAAGAAAAGCCAAAGCTTTGCTTCCCATTGCTTATTCAATTGCACAGTCAGATCCCATTTTAGTTTTACCCTCCTACCACAGAGAATACCCACAAACAAGCCATATAGATACGGTCTACATTTCTCTGCTAATAATGAGTGTACCTGTATGTGTATGTGTGAGAGAGTTACACACACAGATACACAGGCATTGGTGGAGTGGAGTTGGCTGCTTTACAACGCAAACACAGGGGTTTGACAAATCATCAAATGTCTGGTCCCACGACACAACCTTAGATATAAGTGTAGTACACAGTACAGCAAGAGGAGCTAATCCAGCTGCTAATTCAATAGAGTACAGTACAAACACTTCAGGATATGAGAAATGATCGGATGGAATGGGTTCCTCGTAAAATTAATGGTAATGGACCACAGAGGGCCTTGAACATGTACTAACACTTTCCACGCATAATTAATGGCCCTCATTGTCAATTGGATCATTCCACATTCAAAGAAAGAAAATACATATATATATTTAAAAAAAAAAGGGATAAGTCTCACAGAAGTCATATGGTCCATTCATATGAATATTTGGCATTTATTACCCATCTCAACATTGGCTAACAATAACAATAATAAAATCAACAGTCAGGTGTTACAACATCACATCTTAAGAAAACAAATGTTGAGTAAGAGAAAGTGAGAGAGAGAGGTAGACAGATAGATGTATCAATCTGGGCATTTAGGTTCTCATCAGCTACAGCTTTAGACTAGCTACCATCTGATTCAAGAATAAGATTGACTAAACTTCTCCCAAAGAGTTGAATGCTTTGCTTTCTTCTTGCTCTTGCTCTGTGGCTGATGCCATTATGGTTAAAGAAAAGCTTCCTCGGGATACACATTAAATCTAACATCATTGGAACCCATCTTGATTTCTTTATATCAAAGGGTACACAATTTTTCCTATTGACCATTGTATTTCTTATGTACCTTGATACCAAATAACCCTTTTCTCTGGCAGCCTTGTCATTTATGATCAAATGAATATGACACCAAAAAAGAAACATAAAAATTTAGAAGCTTAACGATACAACAAGATCCAATGATCTAATCCTTACACAGTGATCTATCTTCTGAACTAGCACTTCCTTGATCAAGTCCGCTTAAAGAACCAAAGCAAATAAAAAACTGTGGTCCTTCATATAGCTTCTGCTACAAATTCATTTTCAACATCACAGGGCAAGGACAGAAGCTGTTTGCTCATATTGACCTTCTCTTGCAGGGCTTCATATAATTAAGTTCTTAATGAACTCAAACATTCCCGCAAAAGCAAAAAACATTAGCCACTTGTCCAATAGCCAGCATAAGAACATCTGATACAACTTCCTGCAGCACAAATTCCTACAAGATGGAAACAAATTTTGGCGCATCATCTCTTGGCCCTTCAAGAGATCGATACATGTATAATGTATCAACATTACTATCCATGTCATCATCAATTTCCTGATTAATCACTTCCAACACCAGATGCGGTAGCGCTTGAGCAACCTGCTGGCAACCACCCTGAGTTAATTTACAAGAAGACATCCACAGGAATCTCATATTGTAATAGTGGTGTAGACCAGAAAGCAGGGCTGCATCCCCAAATGGACTATCTCTAATCTCAAGCTTCTGTAATCTAGGGCAGCCCTCAAGCACATACTTAAGCCCCATGTCACTGTCCCCAGCAAAAGCAACAGAGAGGGTTCTTACTGTTTTCCCATATTTTCCAATAAAATTGAAAGCTCTATCAGTCAATAAACCTGATACAGCAAGCCGTGTGAGTTTCTTACAATTCATGACAATAGCTCCAAAGCCTTCATCCATAGGTTCTCCGGTGACATGATCAGGCCTGTGCCGCCCCATTATACAAAGACGGAACACCACTAGATCAGGGCAGTTCTTAGACATGGCAATCACAGCTGCATTGGTCATCCGTTGGCAAAAATACAAAATAGATTGGAGCTTTCTACAACCCTCCGAAATTGCTTGAAGGCCCACTTCAGAAACAGGGCCTTCACTATCCTCCCGAGCATCAATAGGGAAAACCCGCAGCTCCCGGAGTTCCTTGCACGTTGCAGCCACAGCCTGTAGTCCTTCATCACATATTGAATCAAGGACCTGCAGAACCAAAAACCAACTTCAGTTCAAATCACCCAATTCAGAGCATTGCCTAAAAAAGGATGGCACATTATAACACATACCCAGAAAATCTGAAGCTTATGGCAATTGCTTATTATTGGTTTAATCTGTTCAGCCGTAACATTTGCATAGCTTAAGTTTAGAGAAGTGAGAATGGCACAAACAGGGTAAATTGCTGGTAAGTAATCTGGAAGTATATCCCTAAATCCAGATAGGCAAACTAAAGATTTGCAAGCAGCAAATGCAGATACATAATCTGGTTCTTGTTCTCCCTGAGCCACATCCTCTGATGGCCGAAATGAGCCTGTTCCAAGATGAGTGAGTTGTGGAGCTCGGACCATGAGGCGGTATAACTGGCCAATTGAAACATGCCGGTTCAATCTAATTTTCTTCAGCGAAGGTGACCGCGCCACCAGCCTTTCCAGCGCACTAAAATTGATTGGACACTCTACGCAATCAAAAATCAGAGATTCGAGACACATTTCACTCTCTGGAAAACACGATATCCAATCAACTTCATCATCTGATACCTCAGATTCAATCAGATCAAGCACTCTCAGTTGTCTGTACAAAAGATATAAAAATCCACAGAACATTGTCATAATTACAGAATCAAACACCCTCCGTCATTGCAATTTCTGAATAATTCTTTAACATCCCAATATTCAAGAAGGCATTGTTGAGGTTTATATTTGTTATCAAATCGCAATACATAAAACAGATCAGAACCAACAATCCGAACCTCAATGAACAAACTTTTTATCAGTTTCAAACTACAACACAGATCTAAATATGCCTTCTACAAATGTGAACATAGAAAATTATTGTGCTAGTCAAATTCTTCAACTTAGACTTTGGCGCATAATTACAAACAATAACCAAAATAAAACAAAACCCAGAAAAGTTTCAAACTTTCCGAAAAAAGCCAACACTATAATCAGATCTACTCTGCCATTACTAACATAAACTACAAAATATATAAACACACACTAGTATAAAATCAAAAACCCACATACCTGCATCTACTAGCGACCACAGCAAGCCCACTAGTGCCAAACCCATCACAACACACTAGCACAAGCTCCTTAAATCCCAAAAATGACTCCGCAAGCAGCGCAAGATCATCATCCGTCACGGTCATGCGCTTCAAGTGAACCTTCTCGAGCCAAGGGTATGCCTTTGCCGTAGAAGAAACCCATGGCGTAAAGTGAGCCCCCCATTGAGGAGGCATAAGGTTGAAATCAGCGAACCGGGGCTTGCCCTTCAATGTCAGGGACCGGATTCGAGCAAAACGCGCCGTAGCGCGTTGTGGAGAGACTGCATAACAGTTCCCGATAAAGAGCTCGGATCGAGTAAGCGCCTCCACACGATACCAAGACCTACAGACCAATGAGGCAGCGTTTCTGTCCCGGCGTGAGGTCAAGAAGCAGAGAACATTCTCGAGGACATTTTCAAGAACCTGGTCAGGATAAGGAGCTTGATATTCGGGTATGGAGCTTGACCCGGAACTAGAACCACACCCAGAAGTGCAACTTTGGGTCTTGTTAGAAGATAAATCAGAATTAGTAACAGAATCAGACGGCGGAGATTGGTCGTCGTCTTCAGACATTTCAGTTCGATCTTCTCTCATGAAATTAGGGGTTTGAGAGTCAGTATCTGATCTAGGTTTTTTATTGATGATCATAAAATAAAAAAACAAAAAGAATTGTTTCTTATTGGTTTTCCAGATTTTTAGATCACGAAGGGGATTTTAGTCAGATAGAAGGAGATACGCAGTGATTTTGATAAAGAAAGGTAAGAGCTTTTTCAAGACTAGAAGAAGAAGAAGAAGAAGAAGAAGAGGAGGAGAAGGAGAGAAGAGAAGAAGTAAAGAAAATGGAAGAGATTAGTTTAGTACTATAATTGGTGACAAGAGGGTGTGAAGAGTAGGCTGTGATGTCTGGTAGACTGAGCATTGGGATTCTCCATGCCTCTTTCTCTCTCATCTGCAATATCCAATGGCTCTCCACACTTCTCCTCCATTATTTGGGAGTTTTTTTTTCTCTCTTTTTACATGCTTTTTTGTCCTTTAATTACTACTATCTTTTTCTGCTAAATTTCTTTTTCCCTTTTTTTTTTTTCTTTTAATCTTATTAAAATTTGCAAAGGTTTTCTTTTCTCTCACACTCTTTCATATTTTAATACCTCCTTCTTTTTTCCATTTTTTATGTAATTATTAAGTTCTTGTCACTGTGATTTTCATTTTAAGGCTGTATAGAATTATTGTGTTTGATAAAATTGAAAATTTTTATTAGATTTTCACATATTTCACTAAAATTTCACATAAAATTTTATAAAATTTGTCCGATTTTTTTATAGATTTCAATTGACTTGTATGTAATTATAGTGGTTTTCATATATTTACTCAAAATTAATTTTAGAACCTAATTGAATAAATTGAAATATTTTGAAAACCAATTGAAAAAATAAAAAATAATAAGGGACAAAAAAGTAAATATGTCATCTTTTTCAATTTTTTTCCATTGAAGTTTTAAAGATAGTGAAAAGTATGTAATGGTCAGCATCGTAAAAAACTAACTACCTGTGCTCCTAGAACAGTCACAATGTGGTGAGAAGATTACAGGTTTCGTGTCCCCTAACTAAACTGCAATTGTCTCGTCTAAAAATCGCAAATTTAAATAAATATATGTATATACACATATATATAAGCAGTAAAATTTAAATAAATACGTTTAAAATTTGTGGATATCTGCTCCGCTTTCATATTTATTAATGGGTGTATTAAATTAAGACTTGATTTTAAAAGATTTTTGAAATTTTTTAGGTAGTGGATGTATCTGAAAATAACTTTTTTATCCATACCTATCATCTTAAAATTTAATAAAATCAATAATTTTATAAAATTCTTCAAAATTAGTAATTTCTTAAATACCATCAAATTTTTATGAACTTTTAAAAATCATAATTGAATACTAATTAGATTTTTATAGATTTTATAAGCGTTTGAACTAAAATAACAATATTTTGATAGACTTCAGAAAATTTAAATTAAATACTATTAAAATTTTAATGTTTTTCGAAATCTAATAAAGTCTGAATCCAATACGGAACAGTTAGTTTTACCTGCTTGATTCTTTATGGCTTTAGCCCAATTGGAGGCTGCTAAAACCTAGTTGATTTATGAGAGCTCAAAGCCATTTGACTTTAGGGGAGGGGTTAAAAGGTTTGCTTAACAGCTTAAGGTCATCATCAATCAGATTCAAATTTTGCTATCAATCTCATGAAGAATCAAAAAGAAAAGAAATTCCCAGATGATGAAATTAATTCTTATAATTGCTTGTCTAATCTTATTAATTATAAAGAGAAATAACATTTCTAAAAAATTTTTACTTATTTAAAAAAAAATCAATGGTTCTGTTGATTATTTGATATATAATGGGAAAAAACAATACTTGTGCTGCCTTATGAACTTACTCGATGTGATAATTGCCACTTTTTACTCATCCTAGTGTTTGAGGTCTATCATATCTTCTCGTTGGATTTCCAGCCGGTAAGTCTTTATCTCACTTGATTTTATCTTTCCCTTGTATAATGGGAAAAAAAATGGAAAATTGTCTTAATAGTTCAGAATGATTTGACTATATTATCCTTTATTTAATGTTAATTTTTTTAAAAAATAATTAAACTCAAATAATAAATCATTGGCCACGTGTAGAGGGTAAAGAGTAAAAAATATTCTTTGATATGGATATAATCCATTTTCAATAGATCTATTTAACTAATTTATTCTGTTTTTTTATTTGAATTGACTACCCACTGTTGTACTCTATTTTAGTATTGGAAAAAAAAAATGTAGAACAGTCGAGAGGTTTTTATTTTAATAGTAATCAGAGATCAAAATACACGCGCAAATTACAAAAAAACACACACATCTTAGAAGCGGATAAGAATTTTGTGAGATGGCCCAATTTGCTACTTGCAAGTGAGGAATTGGAGCATCACTAGTGGGTAGAAGAAGGATAATTTCTTTGTAAATGGGTAAAAAAGTAATTTCACAAGAAGAAAAAAGAATGAAAATATTCTTCTAATTTTTCAAGGAATATGCGAGTCCTTTATGTCTACGCTTCACAAGGAGAGTAGAAGGCACGGTCCAATCAAACTTCAAGGGCTTCTATTGGAGCAAGGGCTGACATGGCACACTCAGATTAGTGGTGAAATCTAACTTGCTATGATTTTGTAAAAAATAATATATTTTCAATCTTTTTTTGGGTGTTGCTGAGGTTAGCATCATTTGTCCTTTGGATCTAATCTTAGATCTCTCTCTCTCTTGTTATGTAAATTTTACTCTTAATCAACTTTTTTTTTTTTACCATCCTTTATATTCTAGTTTTTAGTTGTTATCCGATCTCACCTTTACCGAAACCCTCAGTAAGTTTTTTGACTTTGTGGGTTAATCTTGGCATTCATTGATACTGGGTATCCTTTTGGGTTTTTTTCAATTTTTCTGCTCACTTTTAGTAAGTGGGTAAAAGCCCATGTTTTGATACGTTTACATGATTAAAGATATAAAATAATCATAGCTCATCAAATGGCTGAGAATTGAAAAAATGTTGGTGTATTTGGTTTTTAAACCAAGATATTTGAAAAACCCATGTGTCTATATATATGTATTGTTGCTGGTAAGGGAATCATAATCCATATCATAGTGATAAGGAAAAGCTTGGAAGCTTTCCAAAAACCGAAGGTCCAATTTGAAGTCTAATCACCTTTTAGGTCTCACTAAAAATTACAAGATAACAACAACTACTACTTTGTTTTAATTCCATTGACCTTTTGTTTTATAAGGCAAGTTTATCATCATAATAATATATATTATGAATCAATAGTTTTATTCTACTCTATTGTGGGACCATAATATTGAATGATAAGAATTTTACGAGACAAATTCAAAATTTCCATTTTCACAATTTTTCTTTTGAATGGAGAATTGCAATTTAATTTTTGTTTATAAAGTTTTTCCAACTACGGGGATCCTTCTTACTGCTTATGACATTGATTCTTAATGAAGCATTCATTAATTTAAAGAAAAAAGGAAATAAAAGTACCCTCTATTTATAGATCTTCTGCTTTTATGTCTTTTTACAATTACTGTAATCTTACCGTGAGAGATGATAAACCTTTTACTGTTTCATTGTTTGGCGGTCCTTCGACATTGTCTGTTCTGTTCTATTATTTTGGGAATGCTCACCTCGTTAACTATTAATTACAAGTTTCTGTTTTTTTTACATCACACGACAAATAAGAAAATGAAAATTTTCTCAACTATGTCCATACAAAAGCTATTGGGCCTTGTAAAGAATGATCTATAAGAAAAAATTGAGAATACAGATTGGCATGAAATTAATCAATTTCGTTTTCAAATGTTAGAATTGAGCGATTAATTTGATTTTAGTAAGGTATAAAAAAGGGAAAATCCTTCTCTTATTATAGGTTGATTTCCCACTGGATTACCAAATATTTTAATAAGAGGAATACTAGAAAAAGCACTTTGCTTTTTAACTCATTGTTTTGGGCATGGAGATGTGGAAGTGTAGCCTTTTTATTGGGCCGTAGATGTCCTTTTGTGGGAATTGGCCCCGTGCCCAATGCAACTTTTATGGGCTTTTTTGTGGGCTTCAACTGTCAAAAACAACTGAAACTGTAAGGCAAACGATAAAAAGGAACCCCAAAAGAATACTCTAGAAAATCAATTTGACCGTTTGGACAACAAAATACTATTGTATCAAAAATCCGAATCTGTCTTTCTTCTAACCGTTGGTGATGGTAATAGCCTCCACCACCATTAAACCCTCTTTAACTCCAAACAAAAGCAACAAAAATCCTTCCTGATTTCGATAGGTCCTAGAAGCCGTAGCTTCAGTTTCAAAAGCTTTTGCTCTTCTTTATTAGATCAGAACGAACATGGATCCGAATCAGCAACGGCAGCTCGATCATACCAAAGAGTCAAGAGAACCCGAGGACAACCAAAAGAATCCTCACCCCTCGGACTACGCGCCTTACCCTAAGCTTGATCCAAACGACGTTGCTCCTCCAGCCGAGAATTGGGCTAACGTGTCAGGAGCCACGTATCACCCACCACAGCCAGCTGAAGGCCCAGCGCCGATTTCCGGAGCAGCTGCTACTACCATGCCTGCTGAGTCTAATCCCTACGTCTCTCCGGCACCTGTTGCTCCTTCCTCCTCCAAGAGTAAGCTTCGTTAACTATATAGTTATGTATGTATGCATTTGTTTTTTGATTGGAGTTCGAATTGGCGAAATGCTTTAGCCAATTGTTGCAATTCTTTTTTTCGGAAATTAATAAATAAATGAAATTTGGGGTTCATTTTGAGCAGATACGATGGAATCGGTGAAGGATGTGTTGGGGAAATGGGGAAAGAAGGCGGCAGAGGCGACCAAGAAGGCGGAGGATCTTGCTGGTAACATGTGGCAACACTGTAAGTATCTGTCTTCTTTCCATTTTATTCATTTCGTTTATCTATCTATACTATATATATAAAAGTGGGAAGAAGGGGATAATGAAATTTTACATAATGCCCTTAATGAAATTTTAAATGTTTTAAAATAACCTTATTCAACAGCTCTATTTTTATTCAATATTTTGTTTTTTTATTTTTTAAATTTTATTTAATTTTTCTATGATTTAATTGAATATGTTTTTTAAATATTTTTTTAAATAGATATAAAGATAATTAGACCTTTAAAATCGTAATCTGTTTTCAAATACATTTATATTTTTTTTAAACTTGATAGAGTACATTGTATTATCAATATTGTTGTTTGTAATTTTAAATATTAATATCCATATGGAGTTGAGAACTTTAGGCAATTTATTTTTTTATTTTGTGCAAAGATATGATCCAAAATATTACATGCTATTGATAAAATTTTAGTTTAACTTCATCAATGAAAATAATTCATATCTTATATTATTGCTACGCGGAGTAAGACTTGATTTATTACATTTAATATTATAGTATCACCAAATTATATAATATTTTTGCAATATGGTAAATGGAAATTTGTAGTGATTTTATATAATTAATTGACAATAAAATTTTATATTTTTTTATTAATAGAAAAAACAGAAACATAATTTTTTTTTTCAATTAAATATTATACTACAAGACACATTACAAAATTTTCTTATATATATAGAGTGTAATATTAATTAATCATTGTATTTATTTTAATCTAAATAAGAATTTATACTCTAATATTATATAAATAATAAAATTAAATGAGTATATAACGAGTAAAGTCAACTTGTAACGCATGCCATAAAAGAACTAGTTGCTATGTGAAAAGTTTGTAAATCTCCTTTAAGTGTTTTTGCTTTATTAATCGCAATGGTAAATATCACTTTTTAATTTGCTTTCTTCAGTGTCATGTCATACATGCTTCTGCATAGAATCGATTTTAACTTTTGGTTATGGACTTTTCTAAAATGGTTTATCTTCTTGCCATAGTGAGAGTTGATGTTCTATAAAGATGATTTCTGGTAACTATCTTTGTCTGTAATTATTTCAGCTGTATGTCTACCATAACTGAGGATATTGAGAGGATCAAATTTTCTACGATTTTGGTTATTCAAGCTGATAGTGATTGCAGTGTTAGCTATTGGTTATTGAGGTGATATTTTAAATCTGATCAAATTTTCTAAAATTTTGGACATCTCTGAACATCTGGAAGGGTTTTGCGTTGGCCATTGAAGTTATAGCTTGTCTCTGGATTTATTTTCTAAAATCACTTGTCGAACTAATGAGAGTACTACAATAATGCTAGTCATATTCTACATCCAAACAATTTAATGTTTTAAATGCTCAGTTTCCTCTTAGTATTTTTCTCTATGCAAAAAAATTGAATCTTTCTTCTCTTAATCAGTGAAAACAGGTCCTAGTTTCGCTGATGCTGCTGTGGGAAGAATTGCTCAGCAAACTAAAGTTCTTGCAGAAGGGGGTTACGAAAAGATCTTTCAACAAACTTTTGAGACTGTTCCTGAGGAACAACTCCAGAAGACATATGCATGCTACCTATCTACTTCTGCTGGTCCAGTTATGGGAGTTTTATATTTGTCAACTGCAAAGCTGGCATTTTGTAGCGACAACCCTCTGTCTTACAAAGCTGGGGATGAAACACAATATAGCTACTACAAGGTATGCACATGGTGCTTTGATAACATTTTAAATAATTTTACATTTGTATTGCATGGGCTAGGACACATATCCAAGCCTCACATTTTTCCCCTGTTGATATTGATGTTACTTTAGTGATCATTTTTTTTTATTATCATGAAACCTTTTTTTTTTTTTTTTTATCTCCAGTAACTGCAATGATTGTGATATTGTCATAATATACGCATTTATGCGAAACAATTGTGTGCATGGAAAAACTGTTTCTGATGTAAGCAATTCTTCTTTCCCTGGAATATAGTATTGAACACCTGATCATTGATACATCTAAGTTGAAGCTGACAAAGGTTTTGACTACACTGTTTTAAGATCAGTAGTGGATGGCAAGGCCTTTAGGTTTGATATAGATGGTTCAGTCATGACACTGGGAATAAGTTTCAAGTTTGACCTGGGGCAAATGCCCAAACTGTTTATGTGTATTGTCCATATGATTGTGTGTATATTCAAGATTGGAAGCTTTATTGAAAGAAAAATACATTGAGTGGATCATGGAGGACAAGGAATCTCCTAGTTAACTTGTAAGAAGAGATTAACTGTAAGCTTAAAAAGCAATGCCTTCCTAAAAGCTTTTGGAAGCGTAAGTTCATATAGAAGCTAGAAACACCACATTGCCCCATAATTAACAGGACACGTTCTGATTTTTGGAAGATCATTCATTTCTCTCCATCAAAATGCTCCATACCAAAAGAAAGAAAAAAGTAAAACGGAGGTTGAATTCCAGAAATTATTGCTTCATTTGAGATTTTCTTTGAAGTAAGGAAACAAGCATGTGTCAATCTGCATCTCATGTGATGGTCTCATGCAATAAAGTATAATTGTTGATTCATCATTTGTAATTTTCATGCTGTGTATTGTTTGGTTTTGTGAATAACATATTCCAACTCTGTATTACATAGGTCGTTATTCCATTGCACCAGCTGAAGGGTGTCAATCCATCAACAAGCAAGGCTAAACCTGGAGAAAAATACATCCAGGTAATCTCTGTTGATAATCATGAATTTTGGTTCATGGGTTTTGTACACTATGATAGTGCTGTGAAAAATCTGCAAGGAGCATTAGAGCAGAACCGCAGCTCATGATGTGATGGGGGCCAGCAAATATCCAACCCTATCAAATACGAGTCTCATACTGGAAGTTGGTGTGGATAGCAGTAGTAGTATGTTGCATTTGTGATGCTGAATATTCATTTGTGATTCGGACTTATTGATTGTATTTAATATTATGTACTTTATGTTGTCGTATTAAGAAAATACAATAAGTATGGTTAAATTATAAATTTTGCTTAATTTTTTTCCTTAATATATTCCTAGTTAATTATTAAATAATCGATGTTATTCTATTATAATTAAATAAAGCATGTTAAATTATTCCTGAAAAATATGTAAATTTCTCCCTTGGTCTTATAATTCCTGTCTTGTTTCTTTTTATAGAAGTGAATGATATTTAAAGTTTATAATTTTACCCTTGTTTAATATGCTTCTGTCTTCAAATATAATATACAAATTATTTTATTATAGATGTAAATAAAGTTAAAATATCAACCTTTAATCTTTCAAGAAAAATTCAAATTTAATCAAATAGTATTTGATAATAATTTGATTAATACAATCAAATAGTATTGTAATTTGATTAATTTCAAGAACAATTTAATATGAATTATTTAATTTCCGTAGATTAAAAGATTATGGATGAAGGGAATAATATTTTAATGTAAGAATCAAGGTAATCAAAGATAGGCAATTGACTAATATTGGTGGTGATGATAATAATTTTATTTGTTTAAAAAAATAATGATTTTATTAAAAGAAATGCACATTAAATGGGGTTAGAATGTGAAATTTGAAAAAAGAAAAAAAAAGGACTTGGCTCTTTACTCCGGCTCCAGGGCAAACTTGACTGATTTGTCCTTTGGGATTATGTGGAGCGGGTCAAATATATCCGAAATTATTTCAGTTTAAAATTACAAGGTGGAAACCTGGAACCTGGAAGTTGGACAGGCCCAACAAAAACTTGTGTCGGAAGGGTTAGTTAATAGGGTGATAGTCTGAAGAAAATGGTCAGGAGGACAGCTTTGTCTGTCTGCATTCCAACTGGCAAAGTGAAAAGGCGGAACACATATCACGATTAATGGCAGAGATCTAACTTAACAATTCATCAATTGCATGGGGCCCATCTCATGAGCCTACCTAATCCTTTTTTGATGGAAAAGATAAAACCTAACCAAATCTTATATACCACGATTTATACCACTTTCTAGTTATTATTTTGTACTTCAATATGAACATGCCAATCCATTTTAACTAACTAACAAAAGTCAATTAGTTGTTACATAAATTTTCAGTTATTGCTTCAATGAAACTTTGATGCAATTGCACAAAAAAGGTTTTAACTTGGAATGAAAGCAAAATAATTCACGTTTCAAATCTTTAAAAATTATAATAAAATAGAGGACCGTTTAACTAAATTACTATTTATTTCAAAATCATTTAACTTATGAAGATAATTATTATATCTAATAAATAAATATAATATTAAAAAAATATCATCTATTACTATTTAAAATATTCAAATTAATTTATATTTTTGAATAAATTAATCACCGAGTTGTATTTAGAAGGAGGGAGGGAGTAAAAAATAAATAATAGTTTATTTGATTGCAATGCAATTGGTCCCAAAGTCATCTCACGTTAGACTTGGAGAAAAAAGCTTTCAACTTGAAAAGGATTTTTCCCAGAACACAAATCAATGGGGTCCTCCAGCCATCATACAACCAACAATGATTGTAAATATTTTATATACCAAAACCCCAAGTCAACACTCTCCATACTTTTTACACTTATATTTGACTATTTGTGTGTGTATATATATACCCATATCGTTTGTTTTTTAATTTTGACAATATATACATCTATTTGAACTTCAGAATTATTGGTTTTAGTTATGCACACTTTGACTTCAAATTTTGTATTCAAGCCTTTAGGTAATTTCTCGTACACATTCTCACCTAACAATCAAAAAGATCAATTGGTTAAGTAAATTTGGTTGTTTAGATCAATTTGCCCTCTTTAATGGAGAAAAGAAAAGGATCGATAAAATATTTTCCACATTGGATTTATACGTGTTCCTTATATACCTAGCTAATAATTAATGGTCATTTAAAAAATTTGGTGCACTATTATTTATTTTGAAAAAAATAATTATATCCTTTCGCATGTAGAGGTGAGTAAACGGGTCAAAATTGAACCAAATAGACTCGAGTCAAAATAATTATTAGAATCAAATCAGACTAGTTGATTCAATTGATTTGATCAGTTCTATAGGCATTTCTCGTATCAATTTAGTTTTAAGTATAACCTCTTAAGCTTCCTGAAACTAAAATTGAACCAAAGAGAACTTCAATTTACCCATTTACAAATATTGAAAAGAACATGTTTTATTAAAGGGAGTAAAAATTTATTGATATTTTTAACTAAGAGATGGAATGAGAAAATGTCATGTTGGTAATAAAGGAGGTGGCATCTTAACATGTCAGCCCATATATAGAAAGGAGTGATTGTGACATTAGGTTTTGGTTGTTAGCATACACGAAGTAAGTTGTAAGATTGGCAATTGGCTTCTCTTCTCTCCCAACCGCTCTCTCACTTACATATCTTAACATGTCCTCTGATTCTTTCTTTTCCTCTGCAGAAACACTCACTGTGTACCATCCAATAATTGTCTTCTTAAGAATTTTGTAATTCAGTTTCATCTTTTCTTTTTTCTTTTTATCAAATATAAATACCTACGTAATCAGGGAAGAAACCTAATTAGTTAATATTATGCCTAATTTGTTTAGCAACATATACTAATATGGACCAAATAAATAAAGACATGAATTTTTAAAAATTTTTGTTCCTATTTTATGGTTTTTTTCCCAATAATGCTTTAAAAAAATCATTTCCTTTTACAGGTCAGAAATAAAAGTATTTATTTTTGTTAATTTTATCCATAAATAAAGCCATAATTCAGTCGAGGCAAATGAATTCCATATTATTTTCTTTTTTCTCTGTGGTTTGAAAGGCAAAATGAAAAAAAAAAAAAGATAAAACATTCAAAAGACCTTTGTTTTATAGCAAGTCATGTTCCTCTTCGACATACTGTTAGGCATTAGAATAGGAATTAAGAAGCTCTCCCAAGTAAATTTTTGATGAACATAAAAACCCGAATCACGATCATAATTCTAAATCAAGAGATTTGAGTCGGTAAACCGATAATTGTAGAGAGAACACACCACGTTTCTTTATTATTTATTATTACTAGTATTATTAGCTGATCAGATTACAATCATTAATTCTTCCAAACTCAGTCCTGGTCCATATACAGGTAGTAGCTCAAACTAGGTCAAAAGACAATGCCTCTGTAAATATAATTTTCAAGACTGAAAAGAAAACCCTTTTATTTCAATGACTCACTTTTCTTCCATTGTCAGAGAAAATTAAATAAAGAGCATCATCTAACTCTTTGAACAGTATCAGAAAAACTCAAGTAGATTAAAGAAATTAGGTGAATAAGAAGAATTGAGGTATTGTTGTGTTGATGTGGAATATATAGGAGTAAGAGACAAGCTTGCAGCAAAACCATCACAACACCATTAGCTGTAATGTCAGTCCATTTATTATTGTTCCGTTTTCTTTCTTTCTTTCTTTCTTTCTTTCTTAAGAGACAGAGCCCACATGTCTCTTAAACGGAACAGAATAAAAAGCAAATTTCTTGGGCTAACATAACATGAGACCGAACTTTAGATCATTTTTCCGACAGCTTCAATTCAGATGCTCTCGTGTTTGAACTTCTTCCCTTTCTCCAACATTTTCTTGTCTATCCACTTTCCTCCGTGCAAGAATTTCTCTCTTTCTTTGAATTTTCATCAGGTATATTAATTAAAATTCTTCACTGAATTAACTAGGGAAAAAGAATTCAAGAATTATATTCAAAAAGAAAACCAAACGCTTGTAAAAGGAGAATTTTAATTTCATTTAAGCCCCCCCTTTTTTTATTTTTATTCTGTTGCTTACATGTGCAATTAGTACATGACAATCAAAAGGTCTGTAAATCTGCAATAATACTGCGAAAAAACTGGCGAAATACTGTGCCACTGTACTACTGGCTCCGTTAATAACCTCATCAGAAATTTTGTTTTTTACTAATTTACCAGTGTTAGTACACACATAGAGCTAGCAATTTAGCAAATCCTAAGATTATTGTATTATCATATCTAAAGAACTAGCAAGAACAAGAAGAAGACTACTGCAAGAAACAAAACAAGTTGTAAAGAGAGAAAAACAAATAAAAAAAAGATAAAAAGAAATAAAAAAAATTCTACATAGAAGAAATGAGAGAAATTAATGGCGGACGAGGTATATGAAGAAGCAGAAGAGAGTAGCAAATTTGAGCCTTACTCTCTTTCCTAAGCACACATTTGTCAACATGCCCGTCCTTGGTGGTTTTTTGGGGATTTTATATATAATTCGGAATCAGCAGCTTTGCTTCATGAAGATAAGTGTGTAAAATGGAGGTTGAAAGAAATTAATATGAGAGAGAAACGAAAGGAAAGAAAGAAACGAGTAAAGTTAAATAAGAGCCGTGAGATAGAGAGAAAGAAGGAGAAGTTGACAGTTGTGAGCAAACACGAAAAAAATGCAGCTTTGCATGTTATACACGTTTCGATGATTCAATACGAAGAATTCAATTCTAATTCTCTTTTCCTTTATTTTCTCTCTCGATTATGACGATGACGATGATGTTTCATTTTTCATCATCTTCTCACTATATATATATGTTACAGACTTTCAGTAACTTGGCTATTGCTTGCTTCTTCATCCTGATTATTATGAAACTAAGAAGTAAGACTGTTTTATTTGAATGGAAATGTAAATGCTAGCAGGTGAAGTTGCAGATTTATTGCAGCTCCATATAATTTTCCCAGCCTTAAACTAATTGTTTCTTTTTTTTTTCCTCCTTGAAATGAAAGAAAGAAACTAGAATTAGAAGATGCTGATTTGAGGAGCAAAATGGTCCATCAGCAACAATGTATTCAAGAAATAAAAGGGTCATCATCATCATCACCATCTTCTTCACCATCCATCCTACAATATTCAAGAAAGAAAAGAAAAAGAAAAAAAACTAAAGAAAACAAATTAAATTGAACGAAAAAAAAGAAAAAGAACCAAGAAAAGAGAAAGTAGTAAGAACCCTAGTCACGTTACTACACCTAATCAAATTGTCAATCACAAACTTTTTGCCATTTTTGATCCTTTCTTGATATATATCACCAACTGCACTAAGCAATGGTTATAAAATATTTATGTCTCTTCCTTGCTCTCATTTCTCCTTTGGCATTTGGCTCTATAAGTCGCTAATTTGATTGCCTGAAGATGATAAAGAAATGGTTTTTTTCAAGTTGAGTTTTTCTAAAAATTAGGGTTTCTTACCAAGAGTGTGTTTGTTATTATGCATCCACACCTTGAGCACATGCCTTTTCACTCCATTTTCTGCACAAAACTGCTCCACAGCAACCTCATCGTGTTTTTGGATCCTCCAACCAAGCCTTTCTGCAAAATCCAACATCTTATCTTTCTGTTCTTGTGTAAACTTTGTCCGAAACCTCTTCTTTGAACCACCGCTGACTCCGCCGCCTCCACCCCCACTACTACTAGGATTTGATACATCCTCTTCCTCTCTACTATACCCACCACCAAAAACAGCACCTCCTGCTCCACCACCAGATGCTGCTGGTAGAGCTAAAGGCCTATGCTGCGTTGGCGGCGTCAGGTGTAAATAACCTGCAGGTGGCGGAGCACGATAGAAAGGAGAGAATTGGGGGTGGTGTTGCTGGTGGTGGTGATATATTCCTTCTCCGCCACCGTCAGTCTCCTTACGGTGGAAATTTCGGTGGCAGTTACACGCAGCACATTTAAGTGCATCTAAAGTACCTTCTTCTCCCGCCGCCATGAATTCTCCACAACCATCCACCGCATGTCCGCCGATATTGACGGCGTGGTTTTTCAAACACTCTCTATATCTAACTGAGCTGCCGGATTTTCTTGTGTCTGTTGCTGTTGCAATTGTTGAGGCACCTTCTCCTCCTCCTCCTCCCCCAGAGCCGCCGGTACCTGGACCCATTTTTGGCCGAGCTGAGTTGCCAATCGAGTCATAACCAGAAGGCACCGGCATGCCCATTTCTTCTTCTTGATCTTCGTGCTCATCATTAAAATCCATTCTTTCTATTTCTTTTTCCCCTCTTTCCATCTCACTGTTGTCTTCTTGCTCTCTTTCTTGACAGAGGAAGATCTACATGGCCGGTTTATTTCGCAGATCCACCACAATAACCAAATGGTAACCTTGTATTTATATGGGATTAATATGTCATAAAAAATTAAAAATAAATTAAAGATTAAAATTAAAAATTAGCTCGTAGGAGAAGATAAGAGTTGGAGGAGAGTGTGGCCATTAATCCTCGACCTGCAAAAAAGGGTGTTTTACTCGAAAGCCTTTCATATATTTTTTTTTTTTTCTCTCTTTCTTTACCTTAAAAAAAATATTAATTTACTTTTTTTTCTAAAAAAAAGAGAGAAAATAATCGTAGAAATTTAATTAAGGAATTAGGGTGATGGTGGCGTGCACTGTTGTCTGGTTCTTTTTCCATATTTGTTGACAGTTAGTGCAGTAAAAAGTAAAAGTGGAAATGTAGAAATTAACCCAAACATATGCAAAGGAAATGAAAGATAAAAATGGCAGAGAGGTAGCGTGTAGGTAGTGTCAAGAAAAGTGACGTAAGAGTGAAAGAGAAAGGTGGTGTTTGGGAACATGGGACAATATTATCTTTGGCACTTCCCCAATTTATAATTATAATCAATAATCAATCTATGTTTAGTCCACGAGTTTTTTCATTTTTCTAATTTGTGGTGGGGATCTCCTGCTAATTTATGAATTAACTTTGAAAAAAACAATGCTAAGCTAATTTCTTGCATCAGTAGCAGTTTTAAGGCCATTACCATTTGACAGTAATTTGTTTTTCATTGAATGGTGGATGGTGGAACCAATAATTGAAATTAGTGTCCTGTATCTCATCGCTAGCCACCGGCGACGACATCGTTGCCGGTAATTGAATTCAAATAAAGTCTAAATTACCTCTTCAACTTGCTATCTAAGCGTTTGAGAAGCAGAAACACAGAGTGGAGATAGATAGAGGACGAGAAGAATAACAGTATAAAACTATAGGACACGGATTTAAATAAGAATAAATTCATTTTGTGGGCATTTATTGCAGGGTACCGTTGGTCTCCGACAATATGTGATCCTCCTTCCTTCACACCGCCCACATTTATACATTTCTTTTCCGGTATTTTTATACATGCTGCTCCTTTTTTTGGTGGGTAATATTTTACTTTGGAACGAAAACACAGTAAGTAAATGAAATTATTATTGCTTTGAGTTTGGTGTTTCTGACAAAATAATTTAGATTCCTGTATCTTCGTAGATTAAAACTTTCCACCTATGAAAACTCTGGAGCAGTGAGGCCAGCCTCCAAAAATTTATCTTTTTAAGACACTTGTAAATTACGTGAAGGTGATAAAGTTCATATTTGTAGAATTGAATGCAGTATTTTCCTTATTTTTACCTGGACTGGAGGCTGTTTCTACAGCTCAAACACTGACTCCAAGTTGAGTAACTTTAAAGTTACACTAAAAAATTTGTTAGGTATTAGAATCTGGATTTATGGTTAAGTCGTAGATGTTTTGGATTTCCATGTGGTCCGATACTTTTCATATTTTGAATTTCGCATTTCTTTAAAAAAGTATTAAATTTCCATAAATTCCACTAAATTGATTATATTACTTTTAATTTAATACTTCATCTGTCCCAAAATATAAATTATTTAAGTTTCTTACACAGAAATTAAAAAAGCAATTAATTCTCCAAAATTATAACAAAATCAAATGTAATTTCATCAAATTATTCCCATCTCAAACCAAGAGTTATTTGTGAAGGTAGTTATTGTATATATGTGAATAAGGGTAATATTTGAAAAATATTTATTACGTCTTAAAATACTCAAAACGACTTATATTTTGAAAAAAAAAATAAACAACTAAAACTATTTATATTTTGGGAAAGAGGAAGTACTAAAATATACATATAAATATAGCACTTTGCATTATAGAGAAGTCAAGTATAAACCTTTGAGAAAAAAAAAATAAACAACTAAAACTATTTGAGAAAGTCAAATGTGATTAGGACAACGATTATTTATGATAAGAAGTCGAGTGTAAGCCTTTGAGAAGACCAAGTGTGATTAGGACAATAATTATTTAAAATAATCGTAAGAAAATAAGATTAAATTGTAAGAAGATAAGTTGTTTTACGCTTCCAAATAATATCTTTATCAAAATAATATTTATAAAAAAGATTATCTCTGATATTAATATATTAATTTATTTTTATTATAAAATAATTAATAAATAATCTATACACTTTTAAAAAATAAGATATTCACATATTTAGAACACGATATATTAAATAAATAATACATTAATATTTTAGGTAAATATACAATCATTTGTAATAAATTATAAACAAAAAATAAAATAAAATTTAATTTTTTATTTCAATGACATAAAAATAAATTAAAAAATACACTTTATTTTTAATTAATAATTAAAAAAATATTGGTTAATTAGCTTGGTGTATGTATCTCATATGTCATGAGTTAAGTTGCACAAATATGGGATACAAGATACAATAACATACAGGATACGACAATTTTAAAAAAATACGATATTCGCGTGCTTATGACACACAACACAAAGAATAAATAATACATTGATATTTCAAATAAATAAATAATCATTTGTGATAAATTATAAATATAAAATAAAAAAATTAATTCCTTGTTTGAATGACATAAAAATAAATTAAAAAATACATTTTTTATTGGTAACTAAAAATATACCTTGATTAATTGACTTAGTACACGGAGTAGTTTCATATACCTGAGAGCTAAGTTGTAAGGACATGGGACATAAAATGCGGGAATATACAAAATATGATAATTTTTAAACAAATAGAATATACATATGCTTAAAACATACTATACTAAATAAATAATACACTAATATTTCAAATAAATAAATAATTATTTATAATAAATCATAAATAAAAAAAATATACCTAATTTCTTATTTCATTATAATTAGTTAAATTTTAAGAATTATTATTACTATTAAAAAATACATTAACAGTGTGTATGCATTTTTTTATATAGGTCATATCATATATAACTTTTTCTATTATTAGTGAAAGGTTTCATATGATATTTAAAAAATATATCTTAATTAGGCATGGCAATTTTACTTGACCCGTGGGTATTCGATAAGATTTGATTTGATTTTGACAAATTTGGATAATGAATAAATAAGTTTGGGACGGGTTCAGATAAATATTTTTACTACTCATGTAGAGTTTAGATTGGATTCGGTTCAAGAACTCAAGTATTCGTAACACATTATCCGTTTAATTAATGTTCTAAAATAAATTTAAAATAATTATTTTTATAAAAAAATTATATATATATACACCTTTTTAATTATATTAATACTTTAATTATATTTAATATTTATATTATATTTTTTTATTAAATCAAAATAAAAATTTTATAATTTTTACTTATTTTTTATTTTTAAAAATAAAAAAATATATATTTTTAACGTAAATGAATTTGAGTGTTTAATTAAACAGGTAATTATAATCGGATTTGGGACGACTTTAATTATTAAAGTGAATTTTCATATGGGTTTGAGTACATAAATTTTTTATTGGATATTTATAATGCGAGTGTTTATAATGCATTTGACAATCATTTTATTATATAATTTTATTATATTTGAAATATATTATAAAATATTATTTCATATTTTAATCTTCCTCTGCGTATTGCGCGAGTGCTAATATTAATTTTTTAAAAAAATTATTAAATTAAAATAATAATTATTGTTCATGCACAAAGAATAAATATAAAAAAATATCTATTACTCTTGAAATTATAAATGTAACAAGAATTTTAAAATAAAATTTTTTAATGTAATCAGTTGAAGTGTATTTAAGTGAATTTTATTTGTAAGACTAAGAGTTTAAAATTTAGAATAATTATTTTTACTATTTCTGTGTAAATGTGGAGAAGTATAATTAAAAATAAATAAATAAACAACAAATAATGTGGTGAGTCATAATTCTTTTTCTGAAAGGTGGTAAGTCATAATTCAGTTCTATAATATCTATCTTTCTTTTTTTTTTTTTTTTTGAGTGGGATAATTGAGTTGCATTGGCTAAATGCAGCATTGGGAAATTAGGGCCCAAAACCCCATAGGCCAGAAGTGAACAAAGGATTGAAACAAGAAAATAGCTGGAAGAGAGAGCACATATCTTGTAAATGATTGGGGGACTTTGTTTCATTTTTGCAGAATATATGGAGAAGAAGAAGATGGACACCTTGGGACTTGGACAGCCTTGAAACACTCCCAACAACAAAAATAATAATAATAATACAATAATTAAAACATAAACAAATACACTTACTGATATTGTAAAATTATATTTCGATGTCCATTGTTGCGAGTAATAATAATACTAGGCACAAAAACAAGAACCAGAGAGAAAGAGAAGAGAGGCCGTCATCTGATGGCCATGGAAAGGCCAAGGCAATCCGGGTATGTCTGACTCGAAGAGGTGCCCCCGTACTGGTGTCACTGTCATGTCAGCTGGCGGGAAACCAACCACCCTCCATTTTCCTTTCTTCTGAAATTGTGTGTTACAGTGGACCTGCAAGAACAAGAGAGGTGGGTTACGACTCACGACTGGTAGTGGTTAGGTACTACCTTGCCTAAAGAAAAGGCCACGTGTGGTGTGACTTGTGGGTCGTGCTTTCCGTTCCGTTGTTTAATATTTTTAACCGTTTTTGAATAACGGAGATTCTTTTCTTTATTTCTTGTGATTACGAGAGGGGGAGAGAGAGGACAAAGATGGTGACAAGACGGGGAAAAGGAGTGGGAGTGTGGGGAGGGCTCTGTCTCTGGCCCTTTGATCTTGATTTCCATTTCCATGCTTTTTGGCAGCCTTTTTTTTATTTTATATTGAAAAATTTTTCTATTTAATTCTTCGTATAATAATAATTATTATTTATATAAAGAAAGAATGAAATGAGCTTTGCCTCCTAATTATCACACACAAACGTCGACTTGTAAATTGTTCATCCATCAATCGCCTTTGGTGGGTCCTTCACCAACCAATCCCCACTTAAAAGCACTCATGGCCCATCTTAGTTTTGGATCCTTATGTCGCGTTACTATCACTTCACTAATTCCCTCCTCTATCATGTCCAAATCTAACTACACTCCCAAATCCAACCTTAATCTAACTTATTCTAGTATAATAATTGCATTAATACCTTAATCATGGAATCTTTGTCTTTAATTTTCACCCCTTCTGTAAAATTTTTTGTATATACTGGGAAAATTTTTATTACTATACCTCAACTCAACACATAATCATTTTATTGTTTCCAATTTCAATTTATCACTTGAAACTGTCTAAAATTTATTATTTTTTTTAGCACTGAACTCCCTCCAACTACACCAATAAGTTTATGACCCCTAATTTTTTAATTCCACATCAATTTTTAAGGTACAATCTTCTCTCTTCTACTCAGATGAAATTTTCTCCGCCTTGCATTGATAGGTATAGAAAAATTTATCTAGATCGAGCTCATAATCCCACTTATGAACCAAACAAATGGGAATGAAACTTTTTATTAAAACGAGAGTATTTCTAACTATAAGCTAAAGAAAAAAATACAATCAAAACACTTTTTAAAAAATTATTACTTTCATTAGTTTAATTCAATAGTAGGGTTATGGATCCGATCCAGATAAATAATTTCCTAAAATATTGTAATGTAGCCGGAGAATACGCTGTTTCGGATACTTTTTCCTGTAAAGTAGTCACTGCCCGAGCCACAGAGACACCTTTTGCCCAGTAGCTACATATAACACATATTAGACTTCTATTAACTCCTTTCTTCTTTGCTTCTCTGCGGTTTCTCTCTAAAAGAGAAAAAGAGAGATTGAACTACACAAAATCGGAGAGAGTAAAATATAAAAAACTACAAGCAAAGATAACATGAATACAACTTTGCCTCTCCTTTTTGCGCCTTTACTTTTCTTCTATCTTTGCGCTATTCCTCATTTTCTTCGTCTCTTGCCTTCAATTTTTCATTTAAGGGATTTGGTTCGTTACATTGTTTCTTGAAATGGGTATACCTCATTCTTTGGTTATATAGTTCGAAGATTTGTTAAAGAAATTTTTTTCGATTTTTGAATTTGTTGCTTTTCTGTGATAAGATAGAGAAAATGGCTCCAAGATTGAAATTTTTCAGATTTTTGGGCAAAGATAACAAGAAGTAAGCTCCAATAATAGAATTTTGAGGAAAGTGTATATTTATTTTGAAAGATGTTGGGCTTGGAAATTGAACTTTCGTACATTTTTCTTGCATTTTGAAATGTTCTGTAGTTTTAGGAAGTGGTAAAGGAAGGTAAACGGACTTATGGCTATTTGCTGAAATAAGATTTTAGCTCTTATATATGTCAATTTTCTAACAGCTTTTTACTTCAAGATTAGAAAAGTTGAAAATGCCCGTAAGTTGTTCGATGAATTGAGTAACAAACTACATGAAAGAGTAAGCTCTCAGTTTGAGAGTTCACAAAATTTTACGTTATTGGCATCCAAACCTTCATGAGAAGGAATAAACTTTAGCAAAACAAAATTGAAGGGTAAAAAAAAGTTTATATTGTCTTTGCATATAAAAAAGCAATAGCATTCAGCAGATTTGAATTGGCATAACAGAAATTTAATCTATTATGGGCTTTTGATTCGATGTTTATGATCATTTATGGCACAAGATCAGGGCTCGGACATAAGAGAGAGAATGACACAAAAAGCTAAAGAGTAGGCTTATACATGGAATAAAATATCCACTTTCTTTTAAATGATTATTGCCACGTCAGCATTCCGTTGTTGGTCATCATCCGATTATGACTAGAGGGAGTGCATAATTATTTTGGCTTAATTTCATCCGAACTCTCCCAACTGAAGAAGTCATCATTATAAAGTCCTTCCTCTTCATTTTGTATCATAAAACTGTCTTAATTTACACGTGTACAATGGTAAAGGCAATTCAGTTGAATTTCTATCCAATAATGCTTTGAAAAAATGACATGACAAATTTAGACATAACATATCAATATTTTAAAAAAATCATGTCAATTTTGGGAATGTAAAATCTCTCCTGCCCATGTATAGAGGAAATTTTCTCTCTCCTTTGCCCATTGCCTCATCAACGCGTCTGAGACTTCTCAGTTACATCGATTTGACTTCTTTTTCCCCGTTGTTTCTTATTCATCTTCTTCTTCTCTCTCGTTTTTCTTTGGTTTGCGTCTCGTTTTTCTTTAGCTTTCTAAGAAATGAAAAAGAGAACATTTAGTTTAGGAATAGATAGAGTGAAATAAAAAAAAGTGGAACAACTGAGATTTTAAGAGTAACGATAAAGGAAGAGCAAGCTTGGTTGACACTTTTATATAGTGGAGACTATGTTTGCACGATGGCGGCAAACCCACCATGTGAGATTCTTGCTTTGTCTTTTAGCGGAAAACCCATGGACTAATTGCTTGAGATAGAGTGAGAGAGATGAGATGAAAAGAGATAAGGAGAGATGAAGAGAGAGTCGATCACTTCTTTTTTTTCAATTTAGGGTTTTAATTCAAGTAGCAGGAGAGAGAGATAATGGGAAAGTTAATATTAGAAAGAAAAAAGGTGAATCAACATTTTATTTTACACGTGGACACTTATCCAGTGTTTTTAATATTTTTTAATTGATTCCAATGCACCACATCACTCCCTTCTAGTCAGAGTTTCTTTACTATTATATACGTATAGATCGACACAGTTTTATGCTACAAGATTGAGATGGAGGACTTTAAGACGATAACTCTTGAGCGACTTTAGGTGAAATTCAGTCTATTACTTCATGAATTTTTAAAGGATAAACCATGACTTAAGATACAAGGGGTGAAATTAAACTTTTACATTATAATTATATTATGACTTATTTGATATAGTATTAGATTATATTTAGTGAACTTTGACGAGGTATAATGCAATACGCATTTCATTAGGGGGTCAACATGGAGAATTTTAAGGGGACTCCGGTCTCCAAGCTAAAAATTTTTTAAAATTTCCATATGAAAAGTCTTTGAAAAAAAATTTTAATTTTAGTGATTTTTTTTTTAACTCCATAACTACTGGAGCTGGGGACGGCTGTTGCGTTTCCTTACCGTTGATTAACTCTGGCATTAGTATGTCTGTATAATTATCTCACTTCATCTCAATTATTAAAAATTGAGTCTTTGAAAAATATTAATGAAGAGTTTGGTGGAATTAGCTTCAAAATAGGCTTTGTGTCAGAGAAAGATGAGAAAATTTACAGCTTGCACATGATGGTTATGACTTGTGACAACGTAAAAAAGTTGTTTGGTGGGATTAGTTTTAGACCACACGGTGCAGGTTAAGGTAACTGTCCAAACAGTTCCCTAGCTAAGGATCTTATCTATCTGAATGAGCAAGTTGAAATTAATATTTGTCGTTTAAACTCTTAATTAAGTGTTCTGGTAAAATTACAATTGAAATACTGAAAATTAATATTTTAGTCGGAAACTGTGAAGAACCAAAAGCTAACTCAATGATTGAATCAAACCTAGTAAGATTGAGATAGCCCAACTTTTTGGTACACCCCAAGACTTTGACTTGTCCTGTATATTAAAACTCCAACAACTGTTAACCTTAGATAGCGAACTCAAAGCATGAAACCTATTGTCCATTGGAAGGAAACTATAACTAGGGACTTGTAAGAACTTCATTGTATTTCTTTACATGTCCAAAAATAACATTAAGTCTTTATCTGTATAAGAGCATTTTTTTAAAAAATAATTATAGAAAATATTTAAATAAAGTTGTTTTCTCTTGTTTGGAATGAAAGAAAAATATTAAAATAAGTGATATTTTATTTATTTTCCATCCAGACTTTTATGTTTTGCAACTCTTCAATTAGAGAGAAAATATTAGAGGAAAGCATGATTTTATCTTATTTTTATTAAATTAATTTTCAATAACAACACTTTTTTCTTTTAACATTTTATCCTTTCCAAATATAGAAGTAAAATGAATAATTCCTCTTGTGTCTCGTTTCTAAATAAAGGCTACAGTTTTTTTTATTTATTTATTAAGCCATTTAATATTCAAAGTGTATTGGTTCAATTAATCCAAATTTGCATCCGATAAATTTATAAAGGGATTGAATTACTCTTTTCCAAATGTTTAAAAAATTTTCATATCTAGAATTCAAACTTAAGCCCTTGGGGGGTAAGGAATTCATGTCGTCCCATCCACTGATGCAAGCTAAGGCTTTATACCAAGTAATCTGAAGGTAGAGTCTGAAGTGAGATGCTTTGGAGAGCCCAACGTGGATTCAGCTCCCAATATAAATGGATTGAAGAATAACTTAGTAGGGTTTTGGGTTCGGGACTTGCACGTTAAAGAATAGTACCCTATCCTATTTTTGGAGTTTCTTGTCTGCATATTTCTTGTTAAATGATTAAATAAGCCTGGTTTAGGGCCAGGAGAGGTTCAGTAGAAATAAATGCATAAAGTAGAATTCTAGTGTCTATCTGTTCAATAGGCAGTAGCTGTTGACTGGAGCCAATGGCTACTGGCCAGAGCTCGACTTAAATCCATGTCCATTTTACTTGAAGTGCAAAAAAAGCCCAATCTGCATCGATGTGGGCTAAGCTTAGGTTCTGATTCAGGAACCCAATGATAAAATTTATTCGTACGTCGGAATGATTCTTTAAAAGCTGGAAAAGCATTTAAAAATTGCATCAATTAAATGGCATAGCCCATGAAAGCGTACAGCACGCGCTAAAGAAATGAAAGATCCATCATCCATGGATACAGATGAGTTAAAATCATTAATAAGAGAGCATATGTGGTAGAACTGAATGTGACGTTGGGTCTAATTTTAGCTACCATATATATTTACTAACGTCAAGTGCTGTTGTTGAAAGAAGAAGAAGAAGAATCATTTTCAACTATGGCACCCATAAGCGAAAAATAGCCAACAAGATCTCCTTGCATTAAATGCTTCGGACTGCATGTCTACAACTCGACACTTATCTCTGTGTTGTGGGGTCTTCAACTCTCCATAACGGTTCTTATTGACCACAATAACTTCTTAATTAACGTTAAAATTGTTCGCTACAAGCATATCAGCACAGTGTGTCGTTGGAGGGATTACAAAAAGACTGTGTAGGTAAGTGTACTAGAACCAAACAGCTTTCATTCACAAAACTAGATTTAATGCCATCCCTTAAAGATGATCTGTTGTAAGTTGATGAATGATCAAGATTTAATTAAATTCAACATTTCAAAATTCATCAACTGACAACATTCCATGTGACTTGAATACCAATTTATGATGAGACCAATGGCTTCTCTTGCATTTCTCTTTCAGATTTCTCATCTAAACCTATAAACAGCTTTGCTACAGAGGCTTCAATTTCACCTGAATCATTATCTCTTTCCATTTCAAACACAAATCCTCTGCTTCTGCTACTGAGCTTTGGACTTTGCAATACTCCCATTGATCTTGACTTGCTTAGTTTTACCAATGGCATTTTCATTGCCACTCCTTGTTTTCTTCTTAAATCAGAGCCGCTCATCTTTATCTCGCCAAATGATCCGATTGATTTTGATCTGATTACTCGCTCGCCCACTGATGACCCAGTCATTTCGTTTCCATACTCTACGCTCGTAACACTCGATACTTTCCTGTTTCTCCTACTTCCCATCCTAACTGTCTTGATGTTTGCATTAACTATCTCTTCGTTTGTACTATCAACCACCGCTTCTAACGTTCCCGATTCTTCAGCCCATCCCACGCGCCTCCTCAAACGATTCCATATGAGCGGCGCGTGAACTCTTTTACTCACCACTTTCAATCCCTCCACTATCTCTTCCATTCCCGGTCGCTTCTCCGCCGTGGATCTCACGCACCTGGCCGCTAAACTAGCCAGACTCTTTATCACTCCCGGATCGACCGGGGCACCGATTCGATGATCGCAAATCGCCAAGAAATCGCCGCGCTTTATCACCGGAAACGCCCAGTCGACGATTGACGGAGGGCTGTAGTTGACATCAATTGCATTTCTGCCGCTGATAATTTCCAATAGTAAGATCCCGAAACTGAAGACGTCACTTTTCGTGCTCAAATCGCCGGGAGCAAGATAGCCAGGGTCGAGGTATCCTAAAGTCCCCGCCGGCGGCGTGCATTTAACGCGGACATCCTCCACGTGTCCTCTTAACGCTAGCCCGAAATCACCTATCCTCGCTTTCCAGTTATCGTCGACCAACACATTCGAGGATTTAATATCTCTATGAATCACCGGTGGATTGGAAGAATGCAAAGCATGAATCGCCTTGGCTATTTGCAAAGCGAACCGAACACGTCTGGTCCAACCAGGCGGTCTAGAGCTACAATGTAAAAGACTGTATAAAGAACCATTTGGCATATACTCCACAACTAGTAGTTTCCGGTCTTTCGCGTCAACAGCGAAACCAATGAGATTAACAAGCCTTGGGTGTTGAACTCTGGAGAGAATCTCAATCTCGTTCTCTGCAGGGGTCATGCAAGTGGTGCAGTTACTGCCGGTACAGTTATTGTGATGAGTAATTGAAGGATTTGGATAGGTTTTCTTGACGGCGGCTATAAGCTTACCGTCGTCGAGAAAAGCTTTATAAACGGTGCCGTGGCTACCTTTACCGAGAAAACTTTCGGCAGAGAAGCCGTTGGTGGCTTGTACTAACTCCGGGTAAGTGAAGTCTCTGATTTTAATTGGTTTGTTTTGTTTAGCTTTGGTATATTTGTTTTTCCTTCTCTTGCGATCCCAATTGTAGGGATCGCAGGTGGCTATTGCAGACTCTGCATTACAAGAGAGATATCCCATAATTATAATGATAATAATAACAAGAAGAAAGAAACAGAGTAGAGGGTTATTTGTTAGGGAGACGAAGATTGTGAGAGATAGATGGATTCAGAAGGTGGAGGTGGAAGTTAGAAAGGAGAACGGCAAATGCCATTACTAGTACAAAGAAGGTAGGGAAAGTCTTAAGGCGTGGGCTGTGTTTTACAGCTTTGAAGTTGAGAACCGAACGATGTGAAAATAATCAAAGCTTGAAAATTTTGAATGCGAGTGGTGTTTCTAAATATTTTAATGTTTTTCTTTTTTCTCTTTTTACATGCAAAAGCGTGCGACTTTAGGTGGAATTTCTTGGGGGTCGGCTTAAAAGGTGGGGCCGGTCGAGGTATCTGTTTTCACTTTTACTTTTCCATCCTTTCCGGTCCATGAACTGATCTTTTTTTTTTTAAAAAAAAAAAATTAATATGCTCAACAAGCTAATAGCATTAAGTTTTTTGAAAATTAATTCGATTAGTAAATGGGGTGGATTAGTAATTAAAATTAAAAAAAGACGTCAATTTCAAAAAAATTAATTTAAATGCATGATTGAAAAGATTAAGACATCAATATGATCATATTGAATTCATTTGGTATGAGTCTTAAATAACCCATTAATTTATTTTTAAAAAAAATTTTATTTAAAATTTAATTATAAAATTTTCCCCAATGAGAAATTAGCAAAAAATAATATTTTATGCGATAAATTGAACCTGAAAATTAAATTTAAATAGTCAAACTCAATTGAAAAATCCTTAAATCAAATGTAAATTAGGGTAAATTATTGGATTAGATCAAATCGATTCAAATCGAATCAAATCGAACTGGAACCATTTAGTTAAAAAAAAAGAAATTGAATAAAAAAAAAAAGAGAGAGAGAGAACGTTTCTCTCTCCTCCTCCGTTCTCTCTCCCCGACTCTCACTGCGCGATAGCCTCCTTCCCCTTCTCTTTCACATTCTCCGGCCACCGTTCGATGAGAGCGAGGTGGTGATCAACTCTATTTGCGCTGCCAGTTCTAGTTCCAGTCGTCCTTGGCGCCATTCGATCCTCCGGTTGCGAGCAGCGAAGCCGCTTTGTTCCGACAGTGGCTTCTTTGCTTCTGCTTGACGATCGACGCCATCTCCAGTGACCTCAGGTCACGAAACAGGCGTGAATAGCTTTGCCTCCTTGCCCTCTTGCATTTTATGAACTCAAATCTGAGCTGTGAGGTCTGATTCAGAAAACCCCAAAGGGCAGCGGTACCGAGAGCTTTGAGTTGATTTTCGGCCAAATAAGGCACAAGCGGCACAAATTTATCACAGATTCGGAGTCCCCATGGAATTTCGAACATTTTGATGTAAAGATCGCCCAATTCTGGGCTGTTTTGGTTCCCCGGCGACCATAGGCGGCGGCGGATACGGCGGTTCGGTGACCTGCCGGCGGCGGTCTGGCGAGATATCCAAGAGGCAGAATGCTGCATTCTGCGCGCTGAACGCGAATCTAGAGTCCGATTTTCAATCGGTATAATTTATGTTTCAGTCATTTAAATTTGGTATAAATTCAAGTTAGAAATTTATCATTATTGGGTTGAATTTGCTTAAATAATATTAAGCGAATTACATGAAAGTTAATTGTGAAATGAATTTCTAAATTCATTAGTGAAATTAACCAATGTAAGAGAATTATAAATAAAAGTGACAAGAACTTGTGAGTTGGTAGAA
>CANUEX010118218.1:0-54300 GCA_948099535.1 Jatropha multifida | reverse complement strand
ATTTGGAGGTAGGAAAATGAAAGAAAAATGGAGGAAGAAGGAAGAAGAAGTTGGCGTGGAGGAAGAAGAAGGGAGGAGAGAGAAAGTGTTGGTGATTTAAGTAGCAAAGTCAAACTTTTCTTCTCATTTTATGCTAAATCAATGGCCAAGATCAAGTCTTAGGTAATCTCATCTAATGGCTCTAAATATTCCTCAAATAATTCATTTCTAAATATTATTTAACTCCATAAATTAATTAAATTAACTTTTCAAAAATAATTCACCATTTATTCCTTAATATACCATAATAAAAAATAATATTCACTAGTTGCCGCAATTCTCCAAAAATATTCGTGGAATATTCTCTACCCATCTAAATCATGCAAACATGCTCCAAAAATATTAATTAACATACTAGACACATGTAGTGCGAGGATAAAGGTGCAATTTGGGTTACATCGAGTCGGGTGACATTTGGCAACTTCACAGAGATGGGGCCCTAGAAGGTTTGGGAGCAACTGTAGGAGTAATCCTACAGGGACCAGCGAGGATAAAGGTGCAATGTATGGTATGCCTAGGTTTTTCCATAATAAATAATGGGCCAGAGTATGAAGGCTTGATAGTAGGGCTCAAATTGACCCTTGAGATACGAACTCCGATTCTCTATATCTTCCAAATTTTGTGGAATTCATTTGTTCCAAACGGGCTCGTAATGTTTAGCTTTTAAAGTTTCATGAAACGCTATTCAAACAGCTAACAGCTAAACGCTACTAAAACAACTAACAGCTATCAAAACAACTAATTTTATCGAACAAATCCTTAATTAACTAATTTATATCCTTAAATTTTAATTTATCAAAAATTCTATATTAACCTAATTTAATCCATAATTAATCAAATTCTCAAAATACCATCATTAATAATATTCTAATATAATATTTTCAACCTTTTCAATAAAAATCCATTTTTCAACAATAATTCATTTAATCAACCAAATAATTAGTTCAACTCTGAATATGCTCCATTTATTTAAAATCCTTCAATAATAACCATTAATCCTTAATAAACTAATTTTTATAATTATGGAATATTAACAATAACTAATTAATTTATTGACTGTCAAAATTAATTAAAATCCTATAATTACTCCTTAATTAACTAAACCTCCAACCAATATATTTTATTCATTTCCATAATTAATCAATCAACTACACAACTAATTAATCAATCAAAAATACCAAAATCAATAATTAATATCCTATAATCAAATTAACATCCATGAATAATATAATTCTAAACTAAATTTAATAAATCTTAACCTATAACTAAATAATCAATCAACTACTGTAATTCTATCAATATGCCACAAAATCAACTAAATAATAAATCAATCTCCTATAATTAATCAATTCCCATAATCATTCAATTTAATCAATTAATTATTAAAATTATCCCTAAAATAATAAAATCCACCAATACATATAAAATTAACAAAATAATTAATCGAATTCACAAATACTAAAATTAATCAACCAAAATACTAAAAATTATCTACTAACTAATTAACTACACAAATAATAAAATTATTCAACCAAAATTTCCAAAATTAACTAACTAAATTCTAAAAATAATTTAAATTCAATATCCAAATAATCACAATCCCAAAATCACAATTTTTAGAGGCTGAATTTCGTCTAAGGAGAGAGGAGGAGAAGATGGTGGCTGGAATAGCAAGCTGAGCTTGCTGCGACGGTGGCGCAACAGGACGAGAGGAGAAGCTGGAGGCTGAGACGTGGTGGCTAGAGTCGAGCAGCAACGCGAGGGAGACGCCACTGCCAGCTGAGGTCAAGCGCGCAACAGAGGAGGAGGAGGGAGGAGCTGCGCACGGTGGTCAGGTCGTGAGGCAAGGCAACTTGCTACAGTGGTTTGCAGAGCAGCGGTGGTGGTGCTTTCGTATGGTTGCCGACGCAGTGAGGGAGAGGCGGTGAGAGAGGGCTGTGAGAGTGAGAGAGAGTGTTGAGTTAGTGCGAGGGAGAAGAGAGTGAGGGTGTTAATGGAGAAGTTGGAGGAAGAAATAAAAACAAAAAGAAAGAAGAGAAAGGAAAAGAAAAAAAAAAGAAAAATTATTAAAAAAAACATACCGTCCATCGATTAATTGTCGGGAAAAAAATAGTGATGCACAGTAATTTCAAAAATATCTGGTTTGAGTTCAATTTAAATTAACTCGGTCCAATTCAATAATTAGTTCAACTTTTAATAGATTTAACCATTTCTTAATTGATTTAGGGCGAATCAAAATGATTTTCGATCTCAATAAATATTACGTGGCATAATATTATTGGCTAATAATTTACAATTAAATTTAAATATAAATATTTTAAATAAAAATTTTGGGATATTACAATTACCCCAGCTCGGATCATCAACTTTTTCAAAAACAACATAATATTCAGGTATGTCATGCCTCACAAAATAGTCACTGATAATGGAAAATAGTTTAATGCAGAAGCCTTCAGATCCTTTTACAAAGAATGGCACATCAGCCTACACTTCACATCAATGGTCCATCCATAGATTAATGGCCTCACCGAAGTCACCAACAGAACCATCCTACAAGGATTGAAGAAGATATTGGACGGAGAAAAGACTAACTGTGCAGATAAGCTGAATAGTGTATTATAGGCTTACAGGACAACACCTCAGCAAGCAACAGGGCAGACACCGTTCTCCTTGGTGTATGGAATGGAAGCAATGATACCAATAGAGATAAGACTATCCACTAGGAGAACAAAAGAATATGATAAGCTAGAAAGCAACGAAAGCTTAAAAATAAGCTTAGACTTGGTAGAAGAACTTAGAGAAGATGTTGCAATTCGAGCCAAAGCATACAAGCAAAGGTAAGAAGGTAGTTCAATAGACAAGTCAGGGCTAAGCAATTTAGGGAATCTGACAAGGTCTGGTGAAAGGCAAAAATCACTAGGCTCGGCAGGTGTAGGGAAGTTAGGACAAAATTGGGAAAGCTCCTATGAAGTATCGAAGCAGCTAGATCTAAGCACGTACAAGTTAAGAAAGATCGAAGGAGCCAAACTTTCTAGGACTTGGAATGCTGACAACCTCAAAAAGCATATTGTATCCCTTCATTTTGTGATGTGCAAAAATTGTGTTCTTATCTGAATGAATAATATGATAAGACTTCAGGTTTTTTCATTTAATATATCATGCCTTCCAAAGACAAAAAAGGGACATGATGCATGGAGTTTTTCCTGAAGTATCTTACTTAAAAACTGTTTTCTCCTATGCAGCTCTAAAGTTCGCCTAACGGCCTAAGCAGCCCAATTTTCTCCATCCAAAATTGGACAATTCACCATCAGCCTAAGCGATCCAATTTTCTCCATCCAAAATTGGACAGTTCGTCAGCGGCCTAAGCTGCCTAGTGGCCCAGTTTTCTCTATCCAAAATCGGACAGTTTGCCATTGGCCTAAGCATCTCAATTTTCTTCGTCCAAAATCGGATATAGACTGTCACACCCTACCCCACTGTAAGGTATAACATGTCACCCGTAATACACTTAATAAGCATTTAATTATTTAAAAGACCTAATAAGTATACTACAAGGGACTGAAAACCTTTTTTCTTTTTTACATCATGTATAAAAATACATTTAGCTACTTAAACAAGAGTAAAGCTTCTTTTGATTGTTCCACTTGTTTAGAAGAAATGTCTTCTCACTAAATTATCTATCAAATGAAAAATAACTTTCATTTAATTAAATAAAATACTTAAAGCAATATAATATCTGAAACGTCAGTTACATTATCAAGGCATGAAATGGATCCATAACCCATAAGCCCATAGATAATTTAATTACATACTGGAGTCTTTTACAATCTTAAATACAAAATAGAATTCAAGTACTTTTATAAAATACAGACTTTCAAATGTATTCAATCATAATTTACATATGTCTGCTCAAATATGCAAAGCAGTTTTGTTAATGTTTAATACATCATATATAAGCTAATAAAAAGCCAGATATATAATATAACTATATCCGTAGCATACTTTCTACTTCAAATAGGGCGATCTTCTCTTATTTTCTTCTCTTTACCTTTTCCTACGATAGCACAAAATAACTATCGGTAAGCATATTGCTTAGTGGTGTGCTATTATGAACAATACAATTTATCTTATTAAAACTTTTTACAGGTGCGCACACACACACACACATATATGGATTTTAAAATATAATATCGCATTTCCGTACAAAATCAACAATGGTTATAAGTAAGCCTCTATATGAAATATTCTTTTCATATACTCTATTTTCAAATCAGTTTCTCATAAAACTCAATAAAGAGTTAAGGGAAAATACAACAATAATAACAATAGAAATTTCATACTTTAATTAAAATAGTTGCCTTGAAATTAAATGATGGAAAATCATCAATATCATATCAATAATTCATCCAGTCAAGATATTCACTAATTTCCATTTTAGTCTTAACAGCATATATATAGACTCAATCCGAAGGGCCATCAGAGTTTAGTGTGCACATCTAAACTCGCCTGTCTGCAAGCTCAATCTATGTTTTTTATTTCAATAGAAGAGGGAGCCTGTCTACAACCTCACTATGGAGGGAGTAATATCAATCACAGTATCATCTTCAACAAATAAAGTGATACCGATAAGGTAATAACCATATCAATATATCAACTTCAATAAAGTGATATTTAAGGTAATAACCATGTCTATGATCAGATGTAAGACTTTTGATTATTCCATTTATGTAATAATATCAAAAATACTATAGGCAATATTTAATTTCACAAACACTGCTAAAATTATTCATTCTCGGTCACCCCTCATACTACAATTAATAATTGGCCAACATCCGCTGTCCTTAAATAAACAACTTTCATTTAAACCTTAAAATTATTAAAATCATAAGGCATCCAAATATAATTATTTACTTTCAAAATCCATAAAACATTTATTCTAACATTTATCTTTTATTTCATAAATCAAATCCATTAAAAATATCTTTGCAAAATCACTTTCACTTTATTTAAATAATAGTATGCTCATGATAGTACACAAACCTGAACTAGAAGGCTCCCCTAGCCTTACCCCTCTAGCAATCGCTTTCTCCTCAATTTCTTTTCTCTTAGAAGTTATAGCATGAAATTAATATTCACATTAACTCCATACTACATAATATATATACATACACTACCATGGAGATGCAAATTAAGCATTAAAATGTAGTATTTGTGCTTTAATCTTTGAATATTCATGTAATGCAGAATTTCAGCATTTGAGTAGCTTTCATTTCATTGACTATATTCTGACTTAGACACTTTATTTTCCCCTGAAATTTTTACAGAATGCTTTCAACATCTTAGGGTACTACTCTGTAAAATTTCATAATTTTTGAAGCTCATTTGCATGGTCAAATAGTCTAATTACGGAAATAGAAATCCAATTTTTCTGATTCTGAGTAGTATGTATTCCTTTATTAATATTTCTATTTTCTTTTATCCATTTGCTCTGAAATTTTTACTAAAACTTTCTCACATCCTAATTTATTTTTAGATTAAATTTCGTGAATTATAGGGTTCATTTGCCTAGTTAAATAGGTCAAATACAGAGGATAAACTTAAAGTAGACTTTCATTGAGCAGTCTATAGTAATTTAATTACATTCTCATTTCCCTTCATCCATTTCGCTACCCCTTTTTACCACGACCTTCCTAACATCCTAACATAGTTTTTTTTGTAGAATTTCATAATTTTTGGAGTTTATTTACTAATTTAAATAATTCAATTTTTATGACTGAATTTCCAGGTAGCTCACTTGATAAACTCAATCAACTCTTTACCCTTTTTAAGCATTTTTAAGTTAGTTTCAACACTAATTCATGGATAACAACTCTTCTAAAACTTAAATAACATAATTATTTTATATATATCAGAATACCTAGTCCATAGTTTATCAATCAAATGGTTAAAATCATCCTAGATAGTTGATTATGCAAACTTGACCTCAAATTCATGTTTAACCACCTTTAGTCACCTTAAAAACAATTATAATTTTGTTATCTCCACCAAGTCAGCAATAAAAGAAAATCATCTCATAGGATAGTTCATGAAAATCAAAATCAAAACCATAGAAAAGAAAGAGGAGGTGAACATAGCTAACCTTTTCTTAAGAACCACTAGAAAATTCTTTGAATTTTCACTTCTTTTGCTAGGTCAACAATGGAGAAGAAGAAGATGGAGTGATAAGGTGGCTGCATTGATGATTGAGGAATAAAGAAATAAAGAAAATATCTACTTTCTAGATGGTTTGGTTCGATTCAAATTAGTTCGGTCCAACTCAGTGATTTGCACAGATTTTTCACTGATTTATAGGTTTTTCAACTAGTTTGTTAATAATAAACTATTTCCCTTTTAATATAATTTCCTTCATAATCATATATTTATTTTTAGATGCAAGTACATATCAATATTTATTATATCAATAATTATTAATTATTGATAATAAGCTCTAGCATCTAATAAAATTTTCTTAATTCTTGTAATCTTTCAATTTGATTTGTAATCACTATAATTACAATTTAATAAATATTAACATCCTCAATATATAATATTTCTTATTATTTTAGATTTTTCTTCAATTCGGATAATTGAATTTATAAAAAAAAAAACTAGAATAACAGGAACTAACAAATTGCGAATGTTACATAAATGAGTTCGCCCAACGGCCCAGCTTTCTCCATCCATGGTCAAGATATATATAGTTCGGTGAGCAGCCTAAACAACCCAATTCAATCTGCTAAGCCTACAACTTAGGTACGTCACATTCGCCATTTAGCCTAATCGGCCCAACTCTTCAATTATTTGTCAATCAAAAGTCCTAATGCATATATTAGATATGCTTAGATCGCCCAATTGATTTAAGTTAGCCTGATAAGCTTAATTATTAAATTATTTATCAAGTATAATTAGATCGCCCGATTGAATTAAGTAACACATTGATCAGAAAAAGAAAACAACAAACGCTTGCAAATAAAAAGACTAAGTAAGATAGGGAAAAAAGATACTTATAATAAATCATTCCTTTCCATTAAGTTAAAGAAATTTTTTACATCCATAGATACAAAAATTCCTACAATAAGCTATAAATAGAAAACCTATAGAATTTCTAAGCATCGCCCTCTGTTAGAGCAAATGAGCTATCCCTAGAAGAGCTCGATTGAGCACCTTCGCATATACCTTCCTCCCTTTCGCTATCACTGTCCTCATCCCCTTCATCCTCAGCTTCTTCTGGATAAACGTAGTTTACCTAATCCCAATCAGCAATCGATTGCCTTTCCTTAAGTCTCGCTAGTATGTTTGATCGAAGACTTAGGCAAGCTTTAGCAAATCTTCCTCTTGAGACTCCTCTTGCCTCTTTAGCTCCTCAACCTTAGCCTCCAACTCTTTCATCAGTTTCTCTAACTCCTCAGCTTGGATCTCCATTTCCTTGTTCTTATTCAAGAGGCCCTAGTTCTCCACTCTTAGTCTCTCCAAGTCAGCATCACGAGAGGCGAGATTGGCCTTGTGTCGATCCTCTTGCTCCTGCATAAACTTCCTAATGTCTTTCAAGGTGATCTCCATCTCGTTCTTCTTAACTTCCATTTTAATGAAGGTAGTTTTTACCCTTGCCAACCAAGCATATTGGAGAGTGTTGGCATTTATTGCTTGGAACAGACATTGATTCAGAAAGTCCATTGTGGCTCAGTCATCCATATGCTCAAAATATCGAGAGTCAACAGGAAACAGACAGGCGCAAGCTAATTCTCAACTGGGGCAATCATTCTGAGCATTGTAATTCGCCCCATATCTAAATAGAAAATACGATTGGAGGTTGGTAGCTTTAGCACGAGGAGGAGGAGGAGGGGGAGGAGTTAGAATCAGGTTTGGAGTGAAATTAGGAGCAGGCGCTTCCCTCGCTCGTTTCTTAGAAGGCTCAGTTTGTGAACTTTGAATGGCTGGTTTGGCAGATGGCTCGACATTTGTTTGCACAGTCGCAGGTTTTATTGGAGGCACCTCTCCTGGACCTTCAGTAGATGCCTTCTTTCTCATGGCATCAACAATATTATTCAGTTTGGAGCCTTTACTCTTCTTAGGAACCATGTTTGCATAAGGAAGAAAAATAAACAATTAAAAGATGTTAATCTTAATAACCGTAAACAAGATACCTAAAGAATGAAAAATACCATGATCGAACGGGTTAGGTTTGATGGTCCACTAGGCGAACGAATAAGATAGCCCTCAGATATCACTTTCTTCAGATCCACACAACCGAGCCCCTTAGCCTTTATTAAATCAGCCACACATCGATCATAAGGAGTGGGCGACTCCGGGAGAAAGCAATGAGGATCTGTAGACCAACTATTCGGAATACCGAACCCTCTAGGGAACTTCATAATGAAGTATTTAGACTTCCAATTTTTTAAAGAAAAAATTTTGGACTTCTTTGAGAAAACGTTACAGTTGGTCTTCGCTTGAAGATAACAGTGATCCTCATTGGGGCAAATGGAGAAATGATATAGGTCTTGAACCACGCTGGCAGTTAGGTTACTTCCATCCTCACGAGCTAGCGCAATTATCCCACAGAGGAACCTCAAGTCATTATGGTGTAATTGGCTTAAAGTAATCCGATATCCATTGAAAAACAATTTCAAAGATGCGGAGAGAGGGAGCCGAATCCCAAATCGGAAGCTCTCCTCATACATCATTATTGAATCCTCATCCAAATGAGAGTTTACCTTCATATCCTCAGAAGGTCGGATCAGCTTGTATTTTGGCGAAATGTTATAAGCATAGTATATGTCCAATAGTTTGTCCTCACCAATGTCAAAAGGAACATCGACAATCCAAATATTTTCCTTCATTCCCTTTACCTCCCCCACTCCTAAGTCTATCTCCTCATGGTGCTCAATGCCAAGGTGCTCGGACAGTATTTGGACATCTTTGCCACTAGAGGAAACCATGACCCAACTAAATAAAAGAACAAAAGAAAAAGAAGACTTACTAGAGAGAGAAGCTCTGAGAAGCAGGAAGTTGCAAGCATAACAAATGAAAATGGAAATGACCCTTATCTAGGTCAAGCGAGGCATGTGAAGAGTCGCCGCATTAAATAAGGTGACTTCCTAAATGTTCTTCCAAACCAACCTGACGCATCGGGTTCTGCAGCAGCCGAAAAGAAGCCTACGCCATCATTACAGTTACACATAATTAAAACAAATTAATAATAATAATAATAATAATAATAATAATAATAATAATAATAATAATAATAATAATGTATTAAACAAATACTCTACAAATGTTATATTTGGACATAAATGACCAAATAGCCGATGAGAAACTACTGTTAACATATAATAATAAAATATATTTAATATAATAATTAGACCCCTATAATAGCTTTAAATTTAGGACTTTAAATCCTTATTGGATACAGATTATTCAGACTCTACTATATATATTTTAAATTCTCCCCAAAGACGAACTAAGGGGGTGTATTGGACTTGGATTGTGTTAGATTTTAAAAAAATTATTGAGTTTGACGGAATTGAAAGATTTCCTAAAATTATCAAAGATTTCCATCGATTCCATTAGAATTCTACATAGAATTTTATGAAATTAGTAAGACTTTTTTTATAGATTTTTATTGACTTTGATAGAATCACAATAATTTTTATATATCCAATCAAAATTAATTTCAGAACCTAATTAAATAAATTAAAAGGTTTTAGAGCCAAATGAAAAATTAGAAAACATGAGGGATTAAAAAGCAAAATACACCATCTTCTCTAAAATCATTATTTTTTTCCGCTAAAACTTATCGCTACCAACAGTGAAAGACTTGCAATGGCCAGCGTTATCGGTGGCCATTCCGCTTTTGTTAACCGCTATATTAAATAGATTCAGTAGTGGGTATGCTCTCCATTATTAGTATAAAAATATATTTTATAAGTTTGAAATGCGAATAGTTAAAATTCGCAAGTACCATACACATTTAAGGTACTTTCAATAGATTTTTGGACGGATATATATAGTAAATATTTAAACGGGTTCGAATATAAATATTTAAATAGGTATTTAAATAAGTTTAGAATGGATACGAATAGCAAAATTTGAAATGAATACCTATACATGTAGTTTAATATTCGCAGATATCCGCTCCACTTCTGTTCTATTAAGAAGTGTATTGAATTAAGAGTATGTTAGATTTTAAAAATTTTTTTAAATCTTTGAATTGGATGATGGAGTTGTGAATGACTTTATACATAACACTCTAAATTCAATTAAATAAATAATTTTATAGAGTCTTTTTAAATCAGCAATTTTTTCAATATAATAATTTTTTCAATATCATCAAATTTGTATGGACTTTTGAAAAATTATAATTGAATATCATCAAATTTATATAGATCTTATAAGAGTCTGAATTGAATAATATAAAATTTTAATAGACTCTAAAAAAAATTTAAATTAAATATCATTGAAATTTTAAAACATTTTAAAATCTAACATATTATTAATTCAATATGCCTTCTTCATTCACAATTTACTCTATTTCAAAATTTTGAGTGGACAAAGGAAAAGCAGTGATGGGTTCTGGCAATAGACGGGCTGTTGGTTTCACTGACAATTCAACGGCTCCTTCTCAAGACATTCCTGATCCTCTTGGCTTCTCTTGAGCCTCTAAAAGTAAGTTTTTGTTTTTCAGGTTCTGAATTTATTTGAATTAAATCCTGATGTGTTTACTTGTGGAATTAGTTAATTCCTAATCGTTTACATGTGAATTTTCCACAAGAAAAGCGAATCAGTTGTATCTACAAAAGCTAAGAGCAGAAATAAGTAATAAAGAAGATGACGAAGAAGTTAAGTTGCAGTTGGTGACTTTGGACTTGGACATCCTCGTAACCGGCATTCAACCACTTGCAGTTGGTTTATTTGAATTTTGATTTTTTGATTTTTTTTTAATTATTCTCTTCTACTTTCTGGATTGATAGAATTGATGCAGGAGTTTTTTTTTCTAAAAAGAAAAAATTGAAATTGGGATAAAATTCACATAAATATATAAAAAAAGAGTGACATTGTAAAATTCCGAAAGTGGATACTATCATACATATGCCTTTAATGATATTTGAAACTGTAATAGTGTAAATTTATTTAAATTGCACACGTAGTTTGTAATAATAATAATAATAATAATAATAATAATAAAGCAGTTTTCCAAAAGCGAAGTAACAGTTCAATTACGATAATGCAATTATGTGATGCCACGTTTACATGTTTTGGCAAAACAAGGCGAAATGATAAATTGCCAAAATTGTTATCCTCCGCTACTGCCTGCTCATTCGCAGCCTTTGACAATCCAAAATTAGAATCCTTTCATCTGTAATGCTTCAAACGCAACCCGATTTTGTTCTTTTCAAATTTTCTCTGCATATTTTTCAAAATGATCTCCCTATCAACTTTCTAATCCATTATCAAAATTTCATTTCAATTAATCATTGAATTCTATATCATGGGGCCTGAAGAGAACAAAAAAGCATCTTCCTCTTCAAACGCTCTCAAAGGGCTTCCTCCTCTGCCAAGAGAAGACACGCCTCTGTTAGCCAAGTCCAAGCCTCTGTCCTCTCAATCCAAAACCTTTGCTAATGTCTTCATTGCTATTGTTGGTGCTGGCGTTCTCGGTTTTCCTTATTTTTTCAAACGAGCCGGATGGCTTGTGAGCCTTTTCATGCTTTTTTCTGTTGCCGCATTGACTCAGCATTGTATGATGTTATTAGTCCACTCTCGGCGCAAGCTTGAATCTTTTTCTGGTGATTTTGCTAGAATTAATTCCTTTGGCGATCTGGGTTTCGCTGTTTGTGGCTCTATTGGGAGACTTGTTGTGGATGTAATGATTCTCTTGTCTCAGGCTGGTTTTTGTGTTGGGTATTTAATATTTATTGCAAATTCCTTAGCCAATTTATTTAATTCGGAATCTGCAACTAGCAAAACTTCCCAATTCATGGGTTTGTCTACCAAGAGTTTAGTTGTATGGAGTTGTTTTCCATTTCAAGTAGGGTTAAATTCGATTGCAACTTTGACCCATTTGGCTCCTTTGAGTATTTTTGCTGATATCGTTGATCTTGGTGCGATGGGTATTGTAATTGTAGAGGATGTTTTAACGATGATAAAGAATAGGCCTCAGGTTTATGCTTTTGGGGGTTTGTCTATGTTTTTTTATGGTATGGGTGTGTCTGTTTATGCATTTGAAGGGGTTGGTATGGTTTTGCCTTTGGAGTCAGAAACAAAAGATAAAGATAAGTTTGGCAGAACTTTGGGATTGAGTATGACTTTTATTTCATTACTTTATGGATCTTTTGGTTTACTTGGTTACTTTGCTTTTGGTGATGAAACTAAAGATATTATTACATCTAACTTGGGTGCTGGATTACTTAGTACCTTGGTTCAATTGGGTCTTTGTATTAATCTCTTCTTCACATTTCCTTTAATGATGAACCCAGTTTATGAAATAGTGGAGAGAAGGTTATGGGGTGGGAATTATAGCTTATGGCTTAGATTTTTATTGGTTTTGGCAGTCAGTTTGGTGGCTTTATTGGTACCAAATTTTGCTGATTTCATGTCATTGGTAGGGAGTAGTGTATGTTGTGGACTGGGATTTATTTTGCCATCATTATTTCACTTACTTGTGTTCAAAGAAGATATGGATTGGAAAGGATGGTCTATTGATTTGGGGATTGTGACTGTAGGTACTGTTCTTGAAGTTTCAGGAACTTGGTATTCGCTCATGGAGATTTTCTCTGTCAAGGTATAATATATACTATTTAGTTTGTTTTATGTTTTACCATTTCCACTGAAAATTTAGCTGTCAGCTTCTATCATTATATTGTACTGTGAAAAAGATTGGGATACTAGCTTTTTTTTGTTTATATGAACCTATCTTGTCAATTGTAAGACGTGAAGATGTATGGCATTTGATTGAGAATAATACGAGCCAGTAACTTTTCATTTTTAACATCTTGTTATTGTCTTGTGTCACCCTTTTAACTTTTTCTAACCCCAAATAATTTGTAGTTTTGTGTTAGCCTAATTGGCACTGATGTTTTGGGTAAGAAACCATTTTAGATGTTTGGGTAAAAGAACTATTCTGGAGTTTTCTATTTTCTTTTATTTTTATTTTTTTTAATTCACCGGAGATTCTATGAACCGAAATAATAATTTATACAATAAAGATAATCCTCCCTTTAGCTCACATAACAGGGGTAGTCTTTTTTTTTACTCACAAAATTGGTGAATACTATCGTGGTATAGAGAACTCAAGTTTGAAATTTCTTACTTTCCACGTAAGTGAAAAGATCAACTGTGGTCTAAAGCATTGTTTAATTGTTTTGAACTTTCTATAATTAATAAGATATGAAATTCACTTTAGATTTGAACTTTAATGATCATTTAACTAATCTTTTGAACACGGTGTTTTTTCTTTATTTTGCAATTTAAACAACAAATGAACAGAATGCCAACTAAGAAGAAAGATGCTAGTCTCATTTTTTTTCTCATGTATATATTTATATGCATGAAAACGAGGGGAACGCGTCAATGGGATACGGAGTTAAATGCTAAATGCCTGCATTTGGGTTGGAGGTTCGCTAGTTGAAATAACAGGCACGGAATATAGATTTCTTATGAGTACCGCTGTGTTTTGTTTAGGACTTGCCAAAGTGCAGTAAGACAATTTGGTTTTCTTTTTTCGTTAAGTACAAAATAACAAGTTATATTTGCCTAAAATAGAAACTTAAACAAACTCATTTGATTTGATTCCATATACTAATCTATTTGGTTTGATCAGTATTCAAAAAAAAAAATCATTTTGCGGATTAGGGATGGATTTGGTTCTATATAAAAAAATATTATTCATAGGGATAATTGTCCAAAGTATTTGATTTTGACGGCTCAATCTTGCAATCACTAAGGTGAGATCTAGTGTGCTTCAATCACTAGACTAAAATAATTAATTATTTTACAATTATAATAACTACTATCCATGTTACATAATATTTGTCACATTTGAGAAAATAATTTATTTCAAAATATTTGTCATATTTGTAGTTTCAAGGAGTAATAAATATTTTTTTTCAAGTTTACCCATTGCATATGATCAATAATTACTACTTCAATTTAATAATTTTTTTAGAGAATTAGTATTAAATGAAAAGTAATATAATCAATTTACATAATAATTTATTATAATTTAGACAAATCTAATGATTTTTAAAGAAGTGTGATATTTTAAAGGTTAACAATTTATCTAATAATTTAATGCTAGTCAATCCCCTTGCACTTCACAAGGGCTATGGTGAATCGGATATATATTTTTTTAATGGAACTAATAACACTATTTTTTTAGCATTATTGCCTATAGTTATTGCAAAAATAGAAAAAGACTAAAGAGGCCTTTGATGAACAGTTGCTTGATTGTTCCAAAGGGTTATACTTTTGCTGTTGCTAGTGGGACTTGGAAGTGGTTTCCTTTCTTGATGAGTAGAGCCTGTTGCGAAGCTTGTGGAAATTTGAAAGCAACATTTCTTGTTGCAGTAGTCTTCTTGATTTTGTGCACTCTGGTGACCCAATATTTGTTGATTTTGTGCACTCTCAAAATGGAAGTTTTGGTGATGGGTTTGGAGCAGTATTCCTTAATTTGTTGACTAGTTTACGGCATTAGCCCCAGAAAAGCATTTTGTGCTTGTTGTTGTGGCTGTTACTGGGTTGAGCAAATTTTGGGGGGAAAAAAAAAAAATCAAAAATCGAATCAAACCAAAACATTTTTTATTTTGATTGCGGTTTTGGTTTCAGTTAGAAATCCTCCATAATTTCAATTTTCGGTTTTTGGATCAGTTATTCCAAAATATTTATTTTCTGAGTAAAATCGAACTTTTGACCAAACTAATTCTTACTGAACCAAACCGACCCAACCAGTTTGATTCGATTTCAAAAAAATTTATTTACGGTTTCCAGTTTGTGCAGTTTGATAATCTCTGAATTAGATTATCAAAGATTATCCTTTATGTTTTAGAAAATTGTTTTAGAAAATTCCTTTATGTTTTATAAAGTTATTATATTTGGATTTTGATAATGTAAATGAAGAATTAATGAAATGTTTGATGGACTTCCTAAGATTAAAAAAAAATAAACTCTATAAGAATCCAATATAGTAATCAAATCTTGTATCTGTCTATTTATTTCTATTTTTTTAAAGAGATAAATCTTAATAATGATTTTAATAGAAAGAGTGTACTTGAGTTGATTATATAATTTTTTTTATTTAGTTGTTTGTTTATCTTTTATTTATTTATTTATATTTTGTGTTAAACAAGTATGAGAAGGATTTAATATTAAACTAATAGATATTCCATGCAAATGTTTTTATATTTTTGACAGCTTGTAAATTAAGCATAAAATGTTATATATTTGATTATTGTTTATGGGTGATTTTTGGCTTAAATGACTTGGTTTTCATATTTCCCATAGGAAATGTTACATTTGGCAAAAAGGAAGTTTTGGAGGCTAATTTTGAAAGTTTTGGTGAAAGTTATCAAATTTGTGCTAAGTCCTTAAAAATGCTTCTGAAAGTCTGCAGTTAGCGTTTGGGCAAGCACAGGGAGAGACCGATCCAGGAGAGAGAATAGCTATTGGAAGTATTGTAATAGCGCTTGGGTAAATGCTATGTAGCCAGCCTGTAGGAAAGAGAAACGTTTCTAGAAGTTTTGTAATAGTGCTTGGGCAAGCGCTAAAAAGTTGCGACTTGGATTTTGACAAATCTTACTAGACGTGAGGAAATCTTTTTAAATGAAAGCTGATCCGAGTTTTTAGAGATTTTACAGATAATTAAATATTTTAGATTTATTTTAAAAAGATATTATTTAGTTTTAGAGATTTCTTGTTCTCTTATATATTTTTGAAGGTTTGTAAAAAGGGATCGCTTCTTCTTCCCCGTTATTTTTCCATTTCCACGTTTAAAATAAAAGACTAGATCTATTCTTATTTCTTCGTGTTCTTCACAATCATGAGCGGCTAAGCTCAACATTTTCAATCAAGGGTTGAATTCAAGCAGGGATTCTTTGCATCGTTAGATCTAAATGCGATAAGTATACTCTTTAATTTTATTTGGCTTTTGTGTGTTTTCTGTAGTTTATGAGAAACCCCATCTCTAGTGTTTTCTTATTATTTGTTCAATAAGGGCCCATTGTTCAAACTATAGGGAAGCACATAGCTATCAATTAGGTTGAGATTCGTATTGTCTAACTGAATTGAATAGGTAGCAAATAGTATAATTTGATTGCATCCAAGCCTTTGGATTATATTATGGAAACCCACAATCTATTTTAAATGAACTGTCGCTTGTGAGTTTGTTGAATAGGGCAGGGTCTTTCTAGTTTTCACTGCTGTTAGCGAATTAAATTCTATCGCTAGTTTAGGATTGTTCGTTAATTAGGGATTATTCTAGCCCTTTGTTTGTATAATCTAATACTACAGAAAGATTTTTCGGAGGCACTTGTCCAAAGATTATAACCTGTTAGTCATTCAATTTTTAGAGTAATTTTTGTATCCGTGATCAATTAAGAGAATCTCATGCTGTGAATCACCCTTGGCTGAATCATATCCACTATCGGTATTTATTATTTAATTTATCGCTTTCTGTTATTTAGTTATTATTATTTTCAATTGCTATCTGATCAAAACCCCTCTTTTTTTTATTTATTTGTCTCTATAAACTGGTTTCAAATTAAAAATTAGGTTTTATTAGTCTCTAAGGTTCGACCCTTCTTTCTCTATCTACAATTTATCTAGATTAGGAAACCAAAAATTATTTTTGGTGGCTTCAACACCCATCAAATTTTGACGCCGTTGCCGGGGACTAATATAAATTTGATTTTTGATTTTGATGACCAGATCTAAACAGGCTAACTTAGATTTTTATCCAGAAATCGAGAAGCGAGCCCGTGCATTGAGGAAAGTAGCAAGACTGTGAAAGGAACAAGCAACCACGATGTCCACATCTCCTTTAGACGAACTAGCACTCGAAACTCCAACAGAATCCGAAGGAGCAGAAACTGAGTCTGAAGAAGAAGAAGTCATGGCTGAGGAACGGACAGTGAGACAGCTACACGCACCTCCGGTGGAGTAACAGCCCCTTTGCATTAATTATCCAGCCCTGGAGGTGGCGTTTGAGCTGAAATCAGGCTTAATACTCCTACTTCCCATCTTCTGTGGATTGGAGAATAAAGACCCCAACAAGCACCTGAAGGAGTTTCACGTAGTATGCTCAAGCATGAAACCACAAGGATTGATCGAGGAACAGATCAAGTTGAGAGCATTTTCATTTTCTTTGCAGGATGCCGTTAGGGAGTGGTTGTTCAATTTGCCTTCGAGAACCATCAGAACGTGGGAGGACATGGTCCGACTATTCTTAGAGAAGTATTTTCCAACTTCAAGAGTAGCTTTGATCAGAAGGGAAATCAGTGGCATCAAGCAAAAAGATGCAAAAACTCTCCATGATTATTGGGAGAGATTTAAGCGACTGTGTGCCAGCTGTCCGCAACATGGAATTACTGAACAATCACTTATTCAATATTTCTACGAAGGAATGCTAGATTTAGAGGGAAGAATGGTTGATGCAGTAAGTGGAGGAGCTCTTGTTAACAAAACTCCTCGACAAGCTCGCGAAATCATATCTACCATAGTAGCCAACACACAACAGTTTAGTAGACGTCAAGACATGCCAAAGAGAGTCAATCAGGTAAGTGACTCTAACATTGAAAATAAGCTAAATGAACTAACCTTTTTGGTTCAAAGTATTGCTGCAGGGATGCCTTTACAAGCTAAAGTGTGTGGGATCTGTGCTTTTCCTAGACATCCAACCGATATGTGTCCCACATTACAAGAAGAAACTTAAGAGCAAGTAAATGCAATTGGAGGATTTCCTGGACAGCCCCAAAGGATGTATGATCCTTATTCAAATATGTATAATTCGGGATGGAGAGATCATCCAAATTTCAGTTATGGAGCAAGATAACAAAATTCCCATCCATACCAACATGGACCACCTCAACAACAGTCACAAATGAGTTCAAAATCAGGTACGTCCCTTGAAGATATTGTTAAATCTCTTGCAATTAACACTCAACAATTTCAGCAAGAGACTAGGGCTAGCATTCAAAATTTGGAGAATTAAGTGAGCCAATTAGTAACCTCTTTAAGAAAATTGGAGTCCTGAGGGAAGTTACCTTCTCAAACTGTCATTAACCCCATACAAATTGTCAGTTCAATCTCTGTGAGAAATAGATTGGATCTGGGAATTCCAGGCCCAATGCAAAGTGACAGTAGCTCGAGGAAGGATGATGGAAAAGAAGCAGGAATTCAGCAGAGTGGACAAACTATAAATCCAAAAGTAAGCTTGCCCAGACCACTGCCACTGGTAATTCAACCCCTTTTTCCTGAAATATTGGCTAAATCAATGAAGGATAAGGAAGAAAAAGAAATTCTAGAAACTTTGTGCAAAGTGGAGGCGAATGTACCCATACTCAATGTAATCAAGCGAGTTCCCCGCTACCTAAAGTTTCTAAAGGAGCTTTGTACGAATAAGAAGAAGCTGGCTGGTTATCAAAAGGTAAGTGTGGGAGAGAATGTTTCGGCTATATTGTAGAGAAAATTACCCCCTAAATGCAAGGATCAAGGTATGTGTTCTATTCCATGTAAAATAGGCAATATTAAAATAAAAAGAGCGATGTGTGATTTAGGCTCTTCAATAAATGTTATGCCATTGTCTATTTACTCTTCATTGAATGTTGGTCCATTGAAAGAAGCATTCATTACAATTCAGTTGGCAGATAGGTCCATTATTTACCTCGAAGGGGTATTGGAGAATGTTTTGGTACAAGTAAATGGGTTGGTTTTTCCTGCTGATTTTTATGTGTTGCATATGGAGGATGATAAATCTCCCACTTCATCTAGAGATTTTGCTTGGGAGACCATTTCTTAGCACAACTAGAGCAAAAATAGATGCTCATGATGGTACACTTACCATGGAGTTTGATGGGAGAATAATTAAATTTAATGTGTACGATGATCCATGTGATGTGCTTAGTGTTTGTGGTGTTGATGTAATTGATCCTTTAGCTCCTGAGGTAAAGAAAATTGCTTTGGAAGGCCCGAAAGGGATTGTTTGAAATTTGAGAATGTCTAGCCTAAGACGTTAAACGAGGGCACTTGTTGGGAGGCAACCCAATGCAAGGCTTGCTCAAGCCTTGTATTTGTTCTTATTTCTATTTTATTTTTAGTTATTTTATTTTATTTTAAAATGGGTCATCTTCTTCCTTTGGTCTCTGGTTCATTTTTTGGGTTTATGTTAGGGAGCTGGGTTTATCTGCGATGGTTAAAATAAAGGAGGTTTGTTTACAAAAACAAAAGAAAAAATCTTTTTGTTCTTTGTGTTTTATGGCCACGGTAACTTTGTGGCATTTCTTTTTGTTTTCTTTATTTTTATTTTATTATTTTATTTATTTTAATTAATTTTTCTTTCCTTAATTCTTTTGTCTCTTATTACCATTTACTCTCACCTCTTTTATTTTAACCTAACTCACTATTTCTTTACTCTCCTTTTGTTTTCAATTCTAGTTGCCGAGACACTACAACCGCAACTCGCCGGAATCCAAGCATGCCACGAACCAAGAGACAAGTCGCCCGGCTTCCCGGCGACACCATCTCCTTTGGCCGCTGTCGCGCCCGTCGCTGTAGCCGTCGCCGTCGCCATCGCTCTCCGCTTCAGACAAGGAGAGCGGGTCGCATTCTCCATCGCCAGCTGCCCCTGTTGGGCCTCCATCTGCCACTCCTGGACCCAGTCACTCCATCGCCACGCCGTCCCGCTACCCCATCACCCTCACCATCGTACAACAGCTCCGGTAGCGAGGAGGGGACGTGCTCTGCCTCCCCGATAGAACCACTGGCCGCTTCTCCACTATCTGATGCCATAACCAGCGCCGGCCATTCCCAACGCCAGCGATAGCCTCGAGCAGCAACGCCTCAGTCTCTCTTGCCACCCCCGTCTTTCGGTTAGTTTCACGTCTACCTCCTCCATAGGGATGTTCTCTTTCCTTCTTTTTCATTTTTCTTATTCTTTTTGGAAATTGAGCCTCCCTTTATGCTGTTGATGATTCCACATTGGGGACAATATGAGGAGTTAGTGTGGGGGAGGATGTGCTTTTGGAAGTTCTTGTCTGTGATTTATTTATTTTTCTAGCTTATTTTTGAATAATTCATTGATTACTTAGTATTATCCTACTTATTCCATGAGAATTTGTGTTGTTTGTTTTGTATATATAAAATTTTTGCAACTTTCTTTCTTGTCCTGAAGTGTGATTGATTTTCTCTTTTGAGCTCATGAGAGGCATTCTTTGCCCTTTAACTAGTTTCTTTTGCATAAATTGGCTCTTTGGAATTTTAGGCAAGTAATAGTAGTTTTTATTGTGATATTCTATCTTCTCCATTTCGTAGATAACATCCCTTAATCACTTTATTTTTGTGCAAATCATTTAGACTTCATTAATAAGTGGAACTTTAAATTGTTTGTGCTTAATTCATTGTTGTGCACATTTCAAAACTTTGTTTAACTTGTCTGAAGTGCTACTTTTAGATGTTTAGATGTATGATTTGGAAGGATGGAGGGTGCAAATCGCGCAAAGCGATGTAAAAGGTGAGGAATACAAGAGAACAAAAAAAGCGGTAATGCATATGAATTCTCTAAAAAGTTGCAAAAAAAAAAGAAAAGAAAACAAATAAAAAAAACAAAAAAAAATATTTTGCAACGAATAAATAAAAAATGATGAGTGGAGAAGGCACCTTCCTTCCTTTTGAAAAAAATGACACCACACCTGAGAGTATTGTACTTTAGTAGGTTAACCTTATGTTTTAGAATGTGGCAACTTAAATTCTGATGGAATTTAATAAGTTGTGTGCATAAATTTTTAAGCCTTTATGTTTTTGTATTTAATGGGATGCCTTAAGGATGCTGTTTATTGGTATGATGTTGATGGAATAAACAATGATGATTATTACCTTACTTGTCTTTCTTTTCAAATTTTCAATATTTTGTTAAAAGAGTGCTGTTCTAGGGTGAAGTGTGTTTCTTTGCGAGATTGATTGAGACCTTGGTTATGCTTGAGGACAAGTATGGAATAAGTGTGGGGGAATTTGATAGCTTGTAAATTAAGCTTAAAAAGTTATATATTTGATTATTGTTTATGGGTGATTTTTGGCTTAAATGAAGACTTTTCACTTGGTTTTCATATTTCCCATAGGAAATGCTACATTTGGCAAAAAGGAAGCTTTGGAGGCTAATTTCGAAAGTTTTGATGAAAGTTATCAAATTGGTGCTCAGTCCTTAAAAATGCTTATGGAAGTTTGCAGTTAGCGCTTGGGCAAGCACAGGGAGAGACCGGTCCAGGAGAGAGAATAGCTACTGAAAGTATTGTAATAGCGCTTGGGCAAGCGCTATGTAGCCTGCCCGCAGGAAAGAGAAATGCTTCTGGAAGTTTTGTAATAGCGCTTGGGCAAGCACTAAAGAGCTGCAACTTGGATTTTGATAAATCTTACTAGATGCGAAGAAATCTTTTTAAATGCAAGCTGATCCGAATTTTTAGGGATTTTACAGATAATTAAATATTTTAGATTTATTTTTAAAAAATATTATTTAGTTTTAGGGATTTCTTGTTCTCTGATATATTTTTGAAGGTTTGTAAAAGGGATCGCTTCTTCTTTCCCGTTATTTCGCCATTTCCTCGCTTAAAATAAAATACCAGATCTATTTTTATTTCTTCATGTTTTTCACAACCATGAGCGGCTAAGCTCAATATTTTCTGTCAAGGGTTGAATTCAAGCAGGGATTCTTCGCATCGTGTGATCTAAATGCGATAAGTATACTCTTTAATTCTATTTGGCTTTTGTGTGTTTTCTGTAGTTTATGAGAAACCCCATCTCTAGTGTTTTCTTATTTTTTGTTCAATAAGGGCCCATTGTTCAATCTGTAGGAAAGCACATAGTTATCAATAAGGTTGAGATTCGTATTGTCTAACTAAATTGAATAAGTAGCACATAATATAATTTAATTGCGTCCAAGCCTTTGAATTATATTATGGAAACCCACAATCTGTTTTAAATGAACCGCGCTTGTGAGTTTGTTGAATAGGGCAGGTCTTTCTAGTTTGTATTGCTGTTAGTGAATTAAATTCTATCGCTTGTTTAGGGTTATTCACTAATTAGAGATTATTCTAGTGCTTTGTCTGTGTAATCTAATATTACGGAAAGATTTTTTGAAGGCGCTTGTCCAAAGATTATAACCTGTCAGTCTTTCAGTTTTTAGAGTTATCTTTCTTTATGTCATACTAGTCGTTGTTTTACGCTTGGCGCCCGGGTACGTATAGATCATGAAATAGAAAAAATACAATAAAAGTTCAAATAAGATGCTAATATATATATAATTTAAAATAAATATTAGTTTTTAAAATAAAATTATTCAATATAATTTTGTAATGTTTATATAATAAAATTAAAATTTAAATACTAAAAATAACATTTTGAATACAAATAATTGAACATTTAAATTCTTTTTAATATATTAAGTGGTTTTTTATTTAGCTTGTGTAATAGAATTTAGAATTTTTTTATTTTGCTACTATGAAACTTTAAAACTTATGCTATATTTGGTATGATGTAATTAACTATGTAATAGAATAAGAATTACATTACATAGTTGATTATATTGTTTGGTTAGGTATTTTTTTTTAGCCTTGTAATCTAATTAAGATTACATACATAATCTTCATTGCTCGAATTGATGTAATATTCATTGCATCAAAATCCTATATAAAACCCATTACATTCCTAAGGGCTCATACCCATTCTCAACCATCACAACAACCACCACTCCACCACCACCATTCCATCATCCCACTACCACTGGAACCACCACAACTATCACTCCACCACCATTGCAATCACCACTCCACCATCACTACCACCGTAACCACCAACACTAATGCAACCATCACTGTAACCACCACCACCACTTTACCGCCACTGTAACCACTACCACCACCATAATACTACCACCACTACTACAACCACCACCAGCAACACCACCATACCACTACCACCACTACTACAACCACCACCACCAGTAGCACCACCGTAATCACCATCACCGCAACCACCAATCCATTGCCACCACTGTTGTAACCAACACTACAACCATACCACTACCACCTATAACACCCACCACCCGATCCCAAAAAATCAGAAGGCAGATGCCACATTCGGTGCTGGAGGCACCATTCTAATTAACATATAAATCTTATAAGTGTTTAAGTATTCACAAGGTAACAAGTAATAATAATTTTTTTTTTGGCTTAGTCACTAAAAAAACCCTGAACTTATTGAGTTTTTTCCAAATTTGGCCAATACTTTAATTTTGTCAATTAATACCCTGTACTTATTTTTCTTTGTCAATTGTAGCCTCTGTTTAGAATCTGTCAATGTTTGCTGATGTGTTTGTTAATGGAGTCCAATTTATTTCATATCATGTCCACGTGGATATGCCACGTAAGAAAACTAACTAAAGGCTTAATCACCAAAAAAAGCCTGAACTTATGAATGTTTTTCAAATTTGATCAATTCTTTTGATTTTGTCAATCAATATCTGATATTGATTGTCAAGTCATCTAAAAAAATATCTATTGGTTTTACAAGTCATATAAAAATATCTAACATTTATTTATCCTAAAAAAATAACAAGCAAAATATGAAAATACTGAAGATAGTATCCTACTGCAAAACGATATCGTTTAATGTATTTTTATGTTCAAGTTAGCTTTCTTATGTGGCATGCCCACGTGGATATGATCTAAAAAAAAATTGGACCCCATTAATGGACACATCAGCAAAGATTAACAGACTCTAAACGGAAACCACAATTGACAAAGAAAAATAAATACAAGGTATTGATTGACAAAATCAAAAGTATTGGCCAAATTTGAAAGAAATTCATAAGTTCAGGCTTTTTTAGTGATTAAGCCTTTAGTTAGTTTTCTTATGTGGCATGTCCACGTGGATGTGATATGGAAAAAATTAAACCCCATTAATGAACACATCAGCAAACATTGACAGATTCTAGACAGAGGCTACAATTGATAAAGAAAAATAAGTACAGGGTATTGATTGACAAAATTAAAAGTATTGGCCAAATTTGAAAAAAACTCATAAGTTCAGGATTTTTTTGGTGATTAAGCCTTTTTTTTAAAATGATTTGAGAATCCTACGGAAAAACTGTAAAAGTTTCCCCTAAAAATTGAGCTCGCCACACAAATGAATAAAAAGCACTTTCAATTTAATGCTCCATAACCCCATCAAACTCCAATAATTCACACAATATCAACAACATTTTTATAATTTCATAATCATTCATCTTCTCATTAAAACTATACTGATCATCAATATATATATATATATATATATATATATATATATATATATATCACTTCATATAATTCTAACCATGCATAACTAATTTAGTAAAGAATTCTACATCCAACATTTAATATAACCCATGTTTAACTCCTTATACATAGAATCTAATTAAATCAACATACTTAATTTACATATATGCCAATAATATATTCTTCCAAATAAATAATATTTATACATGCCATAATTCTGAATACACATGATTAATTATATATTTATCGAAAGAAAACTCTTCTACTCTGATGCTAATCCCCTGGTCTTCAAGCAACAACTATGATCTTCAAGGCACGTGTGATAAAAGTCAATGAACTGAGTATAAAACTCAGTGGTGCTCATAAATCTCATACAATCCAATGTTGTAATGACAACATGCTTGAAAATATAAATTTTAATAGAATTTTGTAATCATTATAACTTTTAGAAGACAAACATATACACATCTACATAACACCTAATATCTATAGACGCTTAATTTTTGCTCCAAAAATAGACTCAATGATAATAACCTGTATTTCTAGGGAAGAGGATGAAGCACCAGAAGAACTTTTTTACATTTTTGGGAAAATGGGATCCATAAGTGCGTCTCAGGTTCACCCAGGATGCGCCTCAGTGTCCTGTGACACTCCATGCATCACCCAGACCAATATCATAAAAATCAGTTTGGTTCGATGGTGGGGCCCACAGTGGCCCACATGCGAGGCCCATCAGTGACGCCCATCAGTAGTGATGATGTTTCTTGGGGTAGAATGAGTTCAGAATGTCCAATTGATTCAATTCCTAACTAGGTATCCTAGGGTAAGAAACCGGATCCATTAGATCGTTTTCACTTTTTCGAGGTTCGTGTTGAAACGGGACTCGAAAACAAATCCCGAGATCACCCTGGATGAATTTTCAGCTTAACTTTGATGTACGTGCTATTCAAACTAATTTAGTAAAAAATCAAAAACCTACTCGTTTGTGGGGCCCACTTGCCACTTAAGCAAATAATGTCATTTTACCCATTTGCCTATAAATATCACACTTATGGTTAGGGTTTGAGGTTGACACTTCTCTTGGTGAGTAATTGCAGAATTATGAGAGCAAAAATAGCAAACACAAATCAAAACACAAAATCAGAATCATACAAAAACATAAACTAAAATCAACTTCATTACAACATCTTAGGAGTTTTAGGATGTTTGATTTTGTGAAAGGGTGTTCTTGATGAAATCAGTGTTTTCAAGGTTTAGAAACACTCCTAAAAACACAAAATCAACAGCACAAAAGCTCGGATCATTAAGGAGGATGAGCGTTCTTGAGGTGTTCTTATCAAACTCCAAGTAATTCAAAGAGTTTCTTCAAAACAAGGTAAATTGAGAGTTTAAACCCTATTTCTTCTTTATTTTCAATTCATTTCAGTAATAAATCATCAAAAAATGAGTCATTGTGAGAGGAACACTCAAAAACTCAATTTTTTGAAATCTACAACTTTCTAGGCTGATCTGGCGCTAGTCAGATGAATTTGATGTAGGGAAGTCGCATTTGGTGTAAGCCAAATGGCAACTGCCCTGTGCTAGTTTTAATTGACTTGCGACAGTTGAGCCATGAAATCTCCAGATTTCTGGTTCATGTTCTACTTCGATTCTCTAGTGATTATAGGCTATATTTACCTTATAATGGGATGCGACTCACTTCACGTGGTGTTAGTCTATAAGGTCCAGAAGAAAAATAACATAAAAAAATATCAAACTGTGCCTAGATTCTGAGATCAAAGTGGGTTAAGGCCTAAGGGTTGAAAATCCATGTTTGATACGGATGAGTATGTTAATGATTTTAATGAGTATTTCTTACTAGGATTTGTGAATTTTGTTCATCAAATAAGATGAACATTGTGATCATGAACTTGAAATAACATTAAAATTATTATATTTTATTTTCTAGCATTTACTTTATGCATATATAATTTTTGTTCTTCATATTATATATATTGTGATTTAATTTCTTGTTGATTATTTTTGTTAATTGTTTATGTTCTATTAGTTTCAATTTTATCATTAATTGTTTATTTTATGATTGTTTATCATTTATTGACTTAACATGTATATTTTGATGATTTTTAATTAGGATTTGCATAAATCATGTTGTTTGAATACTTGAATGTGATATAATTATCAATTTAGTTTATTTAATATTTTGAGTTTGATGTCATTTATTTGATGTGGTTTTTAGTTTAGTATTTAATGGGGTTGTATTATTGTTTATTTAATTTAAGGAGAATTCAAAGGAATTCTCATTTTAATTGGATTGTAATAATTAGATATAATTTTATTTAGTTTATGATTATCATGAGGTTTGTAGTAATTTTATTTATTTTGATTTGTATTAATTAAGTGGAAAATGGGAATATGTAATAAAATAAATGGGTAGATTGTATTTTATTAGGGTGGTTTGTAATCTTTTCTCCTCCCTCCTTCTTTGTGATTGTTTAATGTTGGATGAATGTTAGGTTGTGATGATGTGCTTGGATGACATTATTTTTAAAATTGCATAAAATAATTTTACATCTCAAATTAAATTAATACTGTAATTAATAAACAATTAATATTCGAACAACTAAGAGGCCGGTTTAGACCGGACAGAATGAGTGCCTGACAACTTCCCATTTCTGTACCCAACTCTCGAACTCACTTTGGTTAAAAACAGATTAATTAATTCCAAAGAATTAATTAATTCGAAAATTTTTTTCCCTAATTTAGTAAAATAGGGTGGCGACTCCAAACATTTTTCAAAATCTTATCAAAGTAAGGACACCAATCTTTTGAGGATTAAAATGGGTTGGACAAAATCGATTTGATTGAATAAAATAAACCAAACCCGTTTGATTCGGTTTACTCAAAAAACTTTTGAGAAAACCATGAGACGTATGCGAAAGCCATGTTGTCCTTAGTCTGACAACTCCACTGGGAAGTTTAGAGAGTTTACTCCATTAATTGTCCAAATATTCATGATTTATTAATTGTGTTTAAATTTTATGCTTATATAATTGTCATTCATGCGTAATCTCTTCTCAATCCTCATTTCTACCCAACATCCTTCGATGATATTAGGGGATGTGATCTCCTCACTCTATTTGACTGTTGAGATTCGCCACTAATATATACCACACATAAGTCAAGTACCAATCGATATGTCAAAAGAATTGGCACAATACGGTATCACTTTTTACTTCGATAAATGGAAGGAAACAACCAACTCTCGCTAATGGAACCCAAGACTTATAAGCTGGCCAGAACTCATGTAGTGGACCGTATTAATTTCCTTTAAGAATACCTAAATAAATACTTGTTTGTTGCATCATAAATAAATGTGAATATCGTCAGTGCCAAAACTCCATGTTGGTTTATGGGCCCAACCCACTATGTCCTAAGAATAGATACAAACTGAATTATGCATCGTGTGTGGAAGCTAAAAGGGTGGAGGACATGCATTTCCTTACTCTCATTCCCCTTTGTTTGCATTTAATTGCGATGGTTGTGTTGTGTTCATGCAACATCTAACTGATTTACCACACCATTTAGGTTTAGTTCACTATGGCCCGATTGAAGCAATTGGACCCTCGAAGGGTGAGAAACTATAAACTGCTGAAAGTAAGACAAGATGAAAAAACTAGGCCCAAAAGAAATTATTAGTCTGAAGACCAAATTTCTAAAACAGGGGCACCTTTAGAGCCAAGCCCAATGTAACAAGATCAAATGTTACAGATTATGGGTTTCTACAAGAAATCCGAAATGCAGATCGAAGTTCTGACCCTCTTCCATAATATTGAGCAGCATTTTGCCCGGACACATGATTACGTCGATTGACTAGTGGAAATCAGCTACTTTTCATTAGAAGAAGCAAGAATGTATTAGAATTTTTAGGCTGTGTACTTAAATTTTATAATATAAAGTACTTTTTGGGCTTAATTATAGGAGTTCATTTCTTGGCAAATACAAATATAAAATGCAAAAAAAAAGGAAAAAGAAAAAATAAAATAAACACAAATATAAGAACAAATCCTTGCTCAAATCACAACTTGAGGCAAAAAGAAAAGGATTAAAATGTATGAAGAATTTGGTAATAAACAAAGCTTGTTTTATTTTTAGCAAGATTTAAGAGTTTTCGCCAATTCAAGATTAGATCGATTCAATTCAAGCCCTAGTAAACTATAACATTAGTTGCATTTCACGATATTGTGATTATTTGATATCTTTTCGTATGACATTCCATTTATTCACATGCATTCATACATACATCATGTCATGTTTCTAACATTTACTTCTTGTAGACAAGATAGCACCGAAAAGCAAGAAAACGCTAAAAGAGGGTAGCTAGTTGAGGACAAAAGATCGTTTAGTCAGAATTAAAGAACCTTCAACTCCTCTCAATCTATCTAAATCAGTATTTGCGAAACCGGTAAGTTCTAGACTTAAAGTTGAATCTTCTCCAGTCTAGACAGACTTACAAGTTACTGCAGCTAATAAATGGCTGAGAACTTTTCATTGGTTGATATTGAGAAGCTGTTTGAGAAAATAATGGCAGCTAGCCTTGAGAAGATTATGAAGGCAAGGAAAAATTAGCGCTGGAAGAAGGGACAAGGGACTAATGAAGATTCAATAAGGAAAGAACTTACAGATGACATGTGGCATGATGAAGAGTTTTTCAAGAAGGCACCAATGAAAAAAGACTGATGTTGAGCCAGTAGTTTCAGAGAAAATGGAAAAGTTGGATAAAAAGCTAGAAAAACTCCATTTGTTCATGAAGTCCAAAGGCATGGACCAATATGTGGACATAGATGAAGATGATGACGAAGAACTGGGGCTGCGACAAGAAACCTCAGTTACCTATAAGATACCAAAGGTAACAAAGTATGATGGGAGTGGCGATTCGAAAGTACACTTGTTACAATAGAAGTCTGTCATGGAGTTGACAGGTTCGTCGATAAGGGAGATTTTAAAAAGGTTCCTCCTGTCATTAATGAGATCTGCACAGACCTGGTATTATAATCTGGATAAGAAGTTCAGAAGAGATTGGAGTGAACTGACGAACGTCTTTCTCAAGGAATACACCTACAATCTTCAGATGGGCGTCGATCTGAGAGATTTAGAGCAACTGTACAAAAGTAAGATGAACCTTTCACCGATTATATCTCTAGATGGAGAGCTAAGGTCACTCAGATGAGAAATAGGCCTGATACTAAGGAGCAAATAAAGATCTTCATTAAAGGAACTCTACCTGCATTCTCAGAAAAACTGTATTATATGCCTTTGACTGAGTTTTCTCAAGTCTACGAAGTAGGAACCACCATTGAAGATAATATTAAAGAAGACAAAACATATGGGAGTCGTTCTGGGAGTTTTACTAGATGTAGATTCTAAAGGTCGGCTCAATCCAGCAAAACTCCGAATACTGGCAATAGCTCTACTACCGTTGCTCTGGACTTAAGGGCTACCAATGTGCCATGTAGAAGATTTTGCAACTTTGGCACCCCCTTAACTCGGGTATTTAAGAAAGTAAAAGCATCGAGTCTGTTGAAACCACTTGCACCAAAACCTCTTCTTAATCCTTTACCGAGAAGCTTCGACCATAATGCCTTTTGTCACTTTCACCAAAATAAAGGTCACAATACTGATGATTGTTATCGATTGAGACATGAGATCCAGGACTTGATTGATAGTGGTAAGATCACCGACCTAGAGAAGTCAAGGCCTAGCATGCAGACCAATCCACTTCCAAACTTGTATATGGTCGAATCAGGGAAGACTCTGGAGTAGATATTTGTATATGGCCGCCGCCGAAGAATTTGTATATGGTCGAATCAGGGAAGACTCTGGAGTAGATATTGTTAGAATTAGAGGAAGAAGAAGAAGAAGAAGAAATAAAAAAGATGTTGCTAGAATAGATCCAGGTTATGGTACTAGACGTATGGGATAGTGATGATGAGTTGATAATGAAAAGTGGGCTGATTTAGACAAAGAGTGAGGATGAGGTGGTAGCAGAGTCAGTTACTCTAGATGTTTGGAGTAGCGAGGATGAAAATGAAGCAGATGTTGTAAGTTATATGACCCATAGTGGTCGAATTTATCAACCTGATCCAGTTAAGCCTACCGAGGAAAAAGGAAAAGAGAAGGCAAGTTCTTCTAGTGGACCAAAAGGGGAAGCTGAAGACAACACACTGATTAAGCAAATGAAGAGAACACAAATGAGTGTAAGCATGTGGGATTTACTAATCTCATCAAAGGTACATAGGGAGGCCTTATTGGAAGCAATGGTGGAAGTCTCTATTCCACCATCCATATCGGTAGTTGAATTTGTGGGATTGGTCCAACATGATCCTCTGTTAATAACCTTTTCTGATGATGAGCTTCCCCTTGAAGGAATAAATCATGCAAAAGCTTTATTCATCAAGGTTGAGGTGAGAGGAATAGCCATTGGCAATATGGTGATTGATGACGGATCAGCTCTAAATGTGTGCCCATTAAAGCTCCTTTCCAAGTTTAAGCTAGATGTGTCAGATTTGAAAACTTCTGACGTTGTCATCAGAGCTTACAACGACTCGAGAAATAAGTGGAGGAAAATTTCAAAATAGTGATGAAAGTGGGCCCTATTGAAAAGAAAATTGAATTCATAAAGATTGACATCCCACTGACATTTGCCTTGTTGTTGGGGCGTCCGAAGTATCATTCATTCGGAGGTGTACCATCTACCCTGCATCAAAAGATAAAATTCCCATTCAATAGGAAAATTATCACCATACCTGCTGCCAATGAGAGAAGCGTGGCTACGTTTGCTGTAGACAAGCAGATTTTACTCCATTGGATTGGTTTCCAAATTGTCATTTTGAGTTCTGATATGGGGGCTGTCGTGTGCAATATCATGAAGAAGATGAATTTTGAAGAAGGAAAAGGATTGGAGAAGGATCAACAGGCGATCATTGAACTTCTAAAATTTACACTTAAAGGAATCAAATGGGCCTGGGATATAAAATCGAGAGCAAGCCATCGAAGAAACATGGTTGAGTAAACATGGATGGACATTTTGTCCATTCAAGTGAGCTTTCCTCTCCATGTCTACCAATTGAGCCTTTTGAACACAATGGGAAGAAGTATCCAAGACTGGAGATTTTTGCATATTTAATTGACATTCTGATAGTGGTTCGTGGAGAACCAAAGACTGGATTGAAGATTGAAGAGAACTTGAAGACAATTGAGTAAGAAGGGGTTTAAGGATTAATAGTTGATGCAGCTATGGAAGAAAACAAAAAAGAGCAAGAGGAGGGAGAAGCAGCTCAAGAAGAGTGGGACGAGGGCAAAGAAAAATCAACTATTGAGAAGGAAGAAGACTGCACAAATCAGGTGCTTAAAGCAATTCAAGCTTGCATTAAAGAAAGCTTTGAAGAAGTTGAAGCCCCTACCAATTTGTCTATTACTATTAATAATGACTCTGATTGTGATGAACTTTCTATGATTTTGAATGAAATGAACTTCAAATTTGCTTACTTATTTGATGTTTTTCCTGATTGTTCCACTCATTGAGTAGATAAGCATATGCATATATTTGACATCAATTCATTATGCATGCTTGAATTTAATATAAAAACAAAAGAAAATCTAAGAAATTTGTTAATCAGACCAGACCTGACATTAGAATTAATCATGAAATTTCAAAATCTACTCAAGGACAAGGCAGAAGCTTTTGCGTGGAGGTAGGAAGACATGCCTGGAATAGACAAGTCAATAGCAGAGCACATGATTCCTCTGAATCTCGAGTCTAAACTAGTGAAATAGAAAAGAAGGAGGCTAGACCGGAATGGCCTGAGAAGATTAAAAAAGAATTAACCAAGAAAATTGATTAAGGGTTCCTAGAAGTGGTCCATTACCCCGATTGGCTGGCAAATATAGTCCCTATTCCGAAGAAAGACGGAAGAGTTAGGATGTGCGTAGATTATCAGGATTTGAACAAAGCATCACCGAAGTATGATTTTGCTCTTCCTCACATTAACGTCTTGATCGATAGTGCAGCGATGATGGGATGTTACTCGATCATGGATGGTTTCTCTGGATACAATCAGATTCTCATTGCGCTGCAGGACAAAGCTAAGACGGCTTTCATCACTTAATTTTACACTTTTTATTACCGAGTAATGCCTTTTGGTCTTAAGAATGTTCAGGCAACCTACTAGAGGATGGCAACTACTTTATTTCATGACATGATCCATGAGGAGTTAGAGATATACATTGACAATATGATTGTTATGACAAAGACGCCAGAAGAGCATCTAGAGGCTTTGGGAAAGTCCTTTGACAGAGTCATCAGGTATAAGCTATGATTGAATCCGAAGAAATGTGATTTCTAGGTGACTTCGGGAAAAGTGCTAGGGTTCATTGTGGGGCCAGATGGACTAGAAAATTGACCCGAGCAAGATCAAGGATATCCAAGGAATGGAGTCGCCCAAGATGGAAAAGTAAGTGAGAAGTTTTCTAGGGAAAATACAATACATTAGCAGGTTCATATCAAAGCTATCTATTATTTCTGACCCGATCTTCAAGCTTCTAAGGAAGGATCAGTCAGTCAAATGGAATGATCAGTGCCAGACAACTTTTGACAAAATCAAAGAGTATTTGTCGAGTCCCCCAATTTTTTGCCCACCAAAGCCAGGGAAACCTTTAATCCTATTGTGGCAATGGAAGACATTGGAATGGGAGCCATGTTAGCACAAGCTGATGAAGCTGGTATTGAGAAGGCACTTTACTATTTAAGTAAAAAGCTCCTTCCAAACAAACAAAAATATGACTTGATAGAAAGAACCTGCCTAGCGATGGTCTGGGTTACTAGAAAACTTCGACATTATTTTCAGTCTTATAAGGTGATAACAGTCTCAAGGATGGGCCCAGTCAGATACTTATATGGAACTCCCACCTTGGTGGGGAAACTCGCTAGATGGTTGATCTTGCTTTCATAATTCAACATCGAATATGCTACTAAGAAAACCATTAAAGGAAGAGCGATTGTGGATTTCTTAGCAGCACATCTGGTGGAAGATAATGAAGAATGGGAGATTGACTTCCCTGATGAGCATCTAAATATAATAGAAAAGAATGGATGGAGACTCTATTTCGATGATTCAGCTAACAGTAAAGAAGCTTGAGTTAATGTCCTTTTAGAATCCCCACAAGGAGAAGTTATTCCTATGCTAAAGAGGCTACATTTTGCAATCTCGAATAATACAGCAGAATATGAAGGTTGTTTATTAGGGCTAGAATCATTGATTGTAGTCTAAGCTAAAGATGTGGAAGTTATCGATGATTCTAAACTAGTCATCAAGCATGCCAACCTTTACCCACATGAATAGAACAAATAATTGAGTACTAGATGCACTAGCCAATTTAGCTTCAGCTTGGGAATAGGTCTTAGTAATGCCTAAAAGGCCATTTGTGATGTCTTCTGGTAACATCCCTTACTATGAAGGTTAGAGAATGATGGAGATTGGGGCGAATGGACAACCTTGGTTCTATGATGTCTTACAGTGGATGACAAAAGGGATTTATCTGGGTTCAGCTATTGGGGATGACAAAAGGGCCATGCAATGTTTAGCACTACAATTCACTATGTTGGAAAATCAACTATATAAAAGGATGTTTGACGAGGTTCTATTAAGATGCGTATCGAAAAAAGAAGCCAAAGGAGTCATTGAATAGACCTACACGTGAGTGTGTGGTACTCATATGAACGGAAGAGCACTTACAAAGAAAATACTCAGATAAGGATTTTATTGGACTACTATAGAGAGAGATTGTGTTTCCTGTATGAAAAAGTGCTTTGAATATCAGATTTATGGAGACCTTAGCCACATTCCTCCCAGAACTGTATCCTTCTATTTCCCCTTAGCCATTTGCAGCATGGGGGATAGACATCATTGGCAAAGTTTCACCACCAGCTTCTAATGGGCACGAATTCACAGTTGTGGCAGTGGATTATTTTTCAAGATGGGTCGAAGCTGAATCATTCAAGCATATCGAGGCAAAATAGATTGCCAGATTCATTGAGAAGAATTTGATATGTAGATACGAAGTTCTTCATCATGTTGCCAGATTATGGGATTGAACACCACAAGTCGTCACCTTACAGGCCTCAAGCTAACGAAGCAGTAGAGGCCACAAATAGGAGTATTAAAAAGATATTGAGGAAGGTGGTAGAGACACATCATGATTGGACAAGTTACCATATGCTATGTAGGGATATCGAACTACAACCAAGTCTGCAAATGGGGTAACCCCGTATTCCTTAGTATACAGAATGGAAGTTGTGCTACCAATCAAGATTGAAGTGAAATCATTGCAAGTAGTGTTGGAATCTAAGATTCTACAGTGCTAATGGGTTGAGGATTACTACCAGGATTTCGCTTTGTTGAATGGCAAATGACTAAAAGCTCAATTTATGGATTAGCTTTACAAAAGGACTATCACGAGACACTTCAACAAAAAGGTCAAACTAAGACCATCGAAGGTAGGGGATCTGGTTTTGGAATTAATGAGACCAAACACCCAAGACCCAAGAGGGAAGTTTGAACCCAATTGGGAAGGTCCATTCCTGATCAAGAGGATGTTTTCAAAAGGTGTTATGAAGCTATCAGACATGGGAGCCAATGAGTTTACTAAGCTAGTCAACTTGGATAGATTGAAGAAATTTTATGTATAATTTAAAATGTCATGGCTAAATCAGTTAATAAAATTCACCTTTTATGTCAATATTACTTTTGAAGCGTGACATGTTTGAGACGTATGTTGATATGCAATTGTGTGAATTTACTTTAATTGAATGATAGGAATTATATTAAACTCTCTAAGAAAAAGGACAATTTTATTCACAAACCAGCATACATAAATATTGCACATTACATTTCATTATAAATAGCATATCTACACATCATGTCCTAACAAAAACCTTACTGTGAATAACTCCGCTAACTCTGAATCATTGCCAAGCCCAAAGTAAGTTTGTAGCCATAGAAGATACAAGTTTGAAGAAGAAATGTCAGTCACATCAGGAACAAGCACGGTTATACGGTTAGGCAAAGTGGAAGCGAAGAAGGATAAGAACCATCGGTTAATAAAGCCACTTTCAAACCGTGTGTAGGTAGAAATAGCTGGGTGACGGCCATATTATCGTGCAACTTGGCTAGGATAACAAGCTACTACCATGGTCAAGCCACACAGGGGCAAACAAGGGAGATAAGAAGAGACGGTGACATGTCCTAGTTGCCACCATGGACAGGTCCATCTAATTCCTTCAGCAATGAGATCTTGGAAATTAACAATCGAATCTTTCAAGGTCACTCTAGTCAAGCGGCATTGACGATGGACATGGACTCGCAGTCCATAATTGGGTATTAAATGATCCGATGGCACATCATCACTTGCAATTTCTCAAAAGTTCACAATTGCAGAAATTTAAAAGAAGAAACAACCAGAAAAAGAGAAAGGCTTGTTAAGTTGAAAACCTGCAAGGGAGGCTTAAGCCAAAATTAGAGCAGAAAAAGAAAAGAAAAGCTCGTTAAGTCAAAAACCCGCAAGGGCAGCTTAAGCAAAAGTTAGAGCATAACAATAAAAAGAAGGAAAGAAAAAGCCCATCAAATTAAAAACTCGCAAAGGTAGGTTAAGCAAAAATTAGGGCACAAAATAAGGAAAGGAAATGAGAATGCATATACCTGTAGTAAAAGTGGGCTTCCCATTAGACCAAGCATTGAAGCAGGATCATGAGCATGTCCTCTAAACCATACGAATGCTTTTGCTCACACCAGTGAAAATGGCGTACAACGCCTCGATATCTGCTCAACAATAGGTAGTACCTTGAGGCTGCCATAACCATCGAAGCCACTAAGAAGAAGATATTGGTTGAGAATACAGAAACTGGCAAGTGAAGTCCAGAAAGGATTAAATGAGAGAGTGTCACACCTTGGGCACCATTCGCACCATATTCGGTGGTTCATCAGAAGGTGATAGCAATTTAGCAAGAAAGAGGAGAGCTAGAGAGATCTATTCTGTCCTGCCCCAACAGACACTGAAACCCAAACCGCCCATATCATTCTTCGAACCCGACGATGAGCATGTACATGCCCCACATAGTGATGCCCTTGTAATTGAAGGAATCATAGAGAACTTCTTGGTGAAAAGAATTCTGGTAGATGAAGGCAGTGCCCCTACTAACCATGGATGTATTCAAAGCCTTGAAATTTGATCAGACGAGGCTCAAACCGGTTCGGAGCCCACTAGTTGGCTTAGCAGGAAAGCCTGTGCAAGTATCTGGATCTATAGACATAGCCTTAGAGCTCGAAACTAAAGTGCCATCAAGGGGATTAAAGTTGGAATTCATGGTGGCAGACATTCTCCTCTGTATAATGCCATACTGGGAAAACCAGCCCTATATGAACTAGAAGTTGCCACTTGCATCAAGTACTTAATCATGAAATTTTACTCTAATAAGGGCAAAGTTGTTACCATCAGAGGAGACCAAAAACTAGCTGGGGAAGCATATATGATAGTGTTGAAAAGTCTACCTCTCGCCTTACCAATCATATTGGTGCCAGAGGAGGAACCACCTACAAAACCAGTCGAGCATCATCCTTTTGACATTCCTAAACAAAACGTAGAGTCCAACATAATATCGGTGGGTGAATTGATAAGATAGGAAGTAGAAAAGGGAAAACATTTAACGTTAAAAGCTGATATACCTATAGAAGTACTAGATAACGTGAAGGCAGTTTTGAAAAGTCATGCCCACAGCTTTGCTTGGACCACTGAAGACATAGTTGGCATCAATCCTGATTCCATATGCCACAAGCTCAATATTAACCCATGCTATAAACCAATAAGGAAAAAAAAAAAAGAAACCATGGTTTAGAGAGACAGCAAGTCATAGCCACTAAAGTGGATAAGCTTTTGAAGGCAAGGTCCACAAGGGAGGTAAACTATCCAGAATGGTTGGTGAACGTAGTTTTGGTGTCAAAATCTAATGGAAAGTGGAGATTATGCGTTGAATTTACCGATCTAAACAAAGCATGCTCAAAAGATCCTTACCCTCTGTCCAATATTGATCAGCTGGTAGAATCAATAGCCGATTATGAGGTATACAATTTTATGGACATAGCATCCTAGTATCACCAAATACAAATGAATGAATTGGAAAAAGAAAAACTAGCTTTATAAATTGATATAGGCATCTATTGTTACCAAGTTATGCCCTTCTGATTGAAAAACGCAGGAGCCACATGCCAGAGGCTAGTAAATAGCATGTTTCGGGAGTAGATCGGATGAATTATGGAAGTCTATGTGGATGACATGATAGTAAAAAGTATATGAGTTACTGATCACCCTAACTGATCACCCTAAAGACCTGCAAGAGACACTCAAGATCTTGAACAGATTCACTCAAGATCTTGAATAGATTCACTCAAGATGTTGAATAGATTCAATATGAAACTCAACCTAAACAATTGCACGTTTAAGGTAAAGGTAGGGAAATTTTTGGGTTTTATGATCTCATAAAGGGGTATTGAGGTGAATCTTGAGAAGATCAAAGAGATCTTGGAGATGCAAGCACCTACAAGCATCCATGACCTGCAACAGTTGAATGGTCAAATTACCACCCTAGGACGATTTATTTCATGCTCGGCTAAGAGATGTATGTTGTTCTTCTAAACCCTAAAGCAACTAAAAGGTTTCTAGTGGAACGATAGGTGTTAGCTCGCCTTCGAACAGATTAAAGACTTCTTGTCCTTAGCCCCCCTCCTAAGCACGCCCAAGAAAGATGAATCCTTGTACTTGTATTTAGCTGCCACCATAAGTACTATCGCCTCAGTGTTGATTAGAGCAGAGGAAGGAAAACAATATCCCATTTATTACGTCAGTAAAATCCTCAGAGGCACTAAACTGCCATATAAAAATATCGAAAAGTTTGCATTCGCCGTCTTGAAAACGGCGAACGGTTTACGCCATGATTATCCAAAGTAACCACCCTTTGAGGAAAATTCTACACCGAGCTGAAACTTTTGGAAGATTAGTAGATTGGTCGATCAGATTGGGCGAATTTGATATAACATACGAACCACAAACTGCAATGAAAGCTTAAGTACTTGCAAACTTTGTGGCTGAATTTTCTGGTGAGGATGAGAATGGCATGCCGATAGCTGAACTGCCGAGTCTCAAATATAGTACTTGGCAGTTGCATTCAAATAGAGCCTTAGAAAGCTCGGGAGCGACAATAGGGGTAATCCTCCAAGGACCGAGGAAGATAAAGATACAGTACGTGGTGCACCTAAATTTTCCCACAATAAGTAATGGTGGGGAATATCAAGGCTTGATCACAGGGGTTAGCTAAAGGATGAATTGCCAAGAGAACTTATGGCTGAACTCCAAACTTGCCCGATCTTTAAAAGGAAAGAGGTTTTGGCATCCTAAGCAAAAAGCAATTGCATGAGCCCAATCATTGACTTTTTACATAATGATATTTAGCCAAATGATAAACAAGAGGCAATCAAGCATTGCAAGAAGGCAGTGAACTATGCATGGGAAAAGGGGAGCTGTATAGGAGGTCAAAATCGCATCCTTGGGCAAAGTGCGTAACTGAAGAAGAAGACAATTACATCATAAGAAAAATCCATGAAGGCATTTGTGAGGAGCATGAAGGCTCAGATGCCACCCTTAGAAAAATCTTGCTGTAGAGATATTATTGGCCAACGATGAAAAAAGATGTTCACCATTACATTCGCCATTGCAATATGCGCTAGAAGTATGACCGCGTGCAAAGAAAACCTTTTATAGAACTGTAGCCTTGAGGCTTGCCCTAGCCTTTCGCCAAATGGGGAATAGATATTCTAGGTCCCTTTCTTACAATAGGACAGAAAGTTTGTAGCAGTTGCAATTGATCGCTTCTCCAAGTGGGTAGAAGCTGAAGCTCTTAGTACTATTACCCCAGCTTGGATTATCAGCTTTTTCAAGAATAATGTGATATTCAGGTATAGCGTGCCCCACAAAATAGTCACTGACAATGGAAAGCAATTTGATTCAGAAGCCTTCAAGTCCTTCTGGGTAGACTGGCATATCAAACTTCACTTCACGTCAGTAGCTGATCCACAGAAGAATGGCCTTACTGAGGTCACCAACAAAACTATCTGGCCTTACCGAGGTTGGATGGAGAGAAGGCTAGCTAGGCGGACGAGATAAACAGTGTATTATGGGCTTACAGGACAACACCCCGACAATCAATAAGGCAAACACCTTTCTCTTTGGTGTATGGAACTAAAGCAGTGATACCAGTAGAGATAGGCCTACCTAGCTGGAGAACAAGGGAATATAGAGAGCTTAAAGATTAATTTAGATTTGATGGAGGAGCTTAGAGAGGACACTTCAGTCCAATCTGAGGCATATAATCAAAGAGTCAGGAGGTATTTCAATAGGTAGGTTCAGAGCAAGTGATTCAAAGAAGGGGACAAGGTCCAGCGAAAAACCAAAAATCACTAAAGGCTCAATAGTGTGGATAAATTAGGGTAGAATTATGAGGGTCCCTATAAGTGTCAAAGCAGTTAGGTCCGAGCACATACAAGTTAGAAAGATCAAAGGAACCGAGCTACCTAGGATTTGGAATGTTGGCAACATCAAAAAGGCATATTGTATCCCTACATCTTGTAATATGTAAAGTAAAATTTTATATATGACTAAGAACGCCTCAGATTTTTTCACTTAATGTATCATGCCCTTTAAGGACAAAAGAGACATGATACAATAAGTTTTTTTTTCTAAAGGACCTTACTTAGAAATATTTTCTACCCCTGTAGCTCGGACATATTTAGTTTGCAAGTGGCTTAAGTGGCCCAGTTTGTTAAGTCCAAAGCTCGGACATATCTAGTCCACCAAGTGGCCAAAGTGGCCCAATTCACCAAGTCCAAAACTTAGACATATCCAGTTCACCAAGTGGCCTAAGCGGCCCAATTCGTTAAGTCCAAAGGCTGGATATACACAGTTGGCCAAGTGGCCTAGGCGACGCAATTTGCCTTGGACATATCTAGTTTGCCAAGTGGCCGAAGTGGCCCTTCGTTAAGTCCAAAGCTTGGACATATTTAGTTTGCCAAGTGGCCCAATTTGGTAAATCCATAGTTTGGACATACGTACATCGCCCAAAATTTCCCATTACATAAATATACTTAGTTCCTTTGAATAACCTAAGCAGTTCCATGTATGCACGACATTCAAATATAAGGCATTGATTCCATAAAAAGAAAAACGGTAAACACTTAGCGATAAATAAACAATCAAACAAAAAAGGATATCCTCCTTCAATTAAAATTAGAAAAAGATTATAAGAGTTATTACGAAATATCATACAAATAAATTAAACACTAAGTTCATACAATCCTATACTGCATCAGATGATCGCCCCCTAGAAGTAATAGGTGAAACATCCGCATCCTCTACTGCCTAAGGAGGTGAGCCATCCTGTGGTGGACTCTGTTGTGTGTTACCTTTACCTCCCTTGCTATCTTCCTGCTCTTCCTCATTTGCTCCATCAGGGTAAATCTCGTTCACCCAACTCCAATCCATATCTGGTTGTTTCTCCTTAAGTTTCATCAAGATATTAGGCCAAAGACTCGAATGCGCCTTGGCTAGGTCCTCATCTTGAGACTCTTCCTACCTCCTAAGCTCTTGCAACTCAAATCCATCTCCTTCACTTAATTGTCCAGCTCTTGCATCCGACTCTCCATCTCCTTATTTTTATTAGTAAGGCCCCAGTTCTCTTCTTTTAACTTATCTATCTCAGCATCCGATACAATAAGCTTGGCTTTATAATGGGCATCTTGCTCTCTCATAATGATCCCAGCATCCTTGAGGGTGATCTCCATTTTATTTTTCATCACTTCCATCTCTATGTAGCTAGATTTTAGATTATTTAGCCGAGCATATTACAGGTTATCAGCATTTATCACTTGGAATAGGCATTGATTAAGGAAGTTTTTCTTGGCCAAATCATCCATATGTTTAAAATAATGAGCATCGGCAGGTAGAAGGCAGGTGTGAGCTAGCTCTGGCTAGGTCCATCATCTTGAATGCTACAATTCACACCATATCTTCGCATAAAATATGAACAAAGATTTGTAGGTTTGGGCAAAGTAGAAAAAGCAATAGGGACAGGGATCGAAGTAAGGGTAGGCTCATGCGTCTCCTTTTACTTTTTCCTATGAGGTTGAGTTGGTGGGCTTAAAGGGGTAGGCTCGGTAGAGATAGTCCGAGCTATGGAGTCACTCCTGGTTTGTTGAAGTTCTATCACTGCTAGAGGCGCCTCTTTACCAGAGCTTTCAATTGCTACTTTCTTTTTCATCACATCGGCAATCTTACTCAACTTTGAACCCTTAATTTTCTTTGGAGCCATTTCTATACAATAACAGGAAAAGGAAATTAAGAAGTGTTAGTGTAAAAGATAAAGGCTAAGTAAGATGGGAACAAAATATATCGTGATCAAAAGGGTTAGTTCTCAGGGACTAGGCGAGCATGTTGGATAGCCCTCAACTATCACTTGTTTTAAGTTCATAGAACCAAGCCCCTTGGCTTAATCATCTTAGCACAGGTCTGGTCATATGGTTTGGGCGAAGCTGGAAGGTGGCGAAGTGGATTCGCTGACCAACGATTAGGTATTCCAAACCCTCAATGAAATTTGACTATAAAGTACTTAGATTTTCAATTCTTCAGAGAGGAAACCTTAAATTTCTTTGCAAAGATGTTATAGTTATTCTTCGCCTGGGGATAACAGTGATCTTCATTCAGGCGGACAAAGCAATGATATAGATCCCAAACTGCCCGAGCCATCAAAACATTCCCGTCCCGAGCTAGCACTATTATCCTGCAAAGGAATCTCAAGCCATTTAGGTGTAGTTGGCTAATGGTGAGATGATACTCGTTGAAGAATGACTTCGAAGGCTCAGACAGGGGGAACCAAACCCTATATCAGAAGCTCTCCTCGTACATCATTATGGAGTCATCATCCAACGGTAAGTCTACTTATATTAACCGAAGGCCTGATTAACTTATATCCTGATGAAAGGTTGTAAGTGAAATATACATCCAGTAACTCACCATCATCAATATCAAAAGGCACATCGGTGATCCGCATATTCTCTTTCCTTCCTTTAGCCTCGCCCACTCCTGACTCTATGTCCTCAATGTGTTCATCACTGGATGGTTCATACAATATTTGGACATCCTCATCACTAGAAGAACCCATGACCTCAACCAAATGAAAGAATAAAAGAGAGAAAACTTACTAGAAAGAGAAAGATTCTAGAGAGAGAAGCTCTAAGATTCAAGAACTTGAAGTCTGGCAAATGAATAAGGAAATTAAATAGGCCAAGCGAGGCATATGAAGAGTCGCCCCATCTGCCTTTCATATCGGACTAATGCCTCGGACTCTACAGCTACCAAAAATGAAAAAATGGCACCATCATTATAGCTCATTTAAAATATATATATATAAATAAATAATAATAATATAATAGTAAATAAAATATACTTAATTGAAAACTACGCAAAGAATATTACATTTGGACATAAATGACCAAATAACTTATGATGGACTACTGTTAACATATAATAATAAAATATATTAAAACAGTCTTAGACTCTTAAGCTAACACTAATTGATAATCAATATTGGACTCATATTCCTTATCCTAAATGGATTGCTCAGTATTCAATATATATACCTCATATTTACCCCATAGACGAGTTAAGTCACAAGTTACTATTTCTCTAATTTTGAGAGCTTAACAATAAAGATTAAGCTAAAATCATTAAAAATACATACATCAAGTTTTAGGATTCTAATTATGCATTTTTAACTTAGAAAATATTTCTACATCCAACATTAAATAATATTCAAGATTAACTCTATATACACATGCCTAAATATAAATATACATCAAACTTACATAATTTACATGTACTCCAATTATATATCCTCCTAAATAAATAATATTTATACATGCCATAATTCTTAAATACATATGATTAGTTCTATAACTATAAAAAGAAAATACTTCTGCTCTGATGGTACTCTTCTGGTCTCCAAGTAGCAACCACGGTCTTCAACCTACACATGATAAAATCAATGCGTTGAGTATAAAACTCAGTAATGCTCATAAATCATGTACAATCCAATGTTGCAATGGCAACATGCTTAAAAACATAAATTTTAAAAAGAATTTTAAAAACATAAAACTTTTAGAAAACAAACATACAAATACCTATTTAACACATGTAATCATACTTTACATACAAACAATAGTAATCTATTTATCATTATATCATATCATATATTCATTTTAAAACTAAATTCCACTTAAACACACTATAAGGTTCATTTAATAACAAAATCATTTATTCCTAAATTAAAAACAAATAATGAAATTTTATTAATTCACTTTCCTCAAAAATATTTTTCATAAAGGGCTCGCATACACTTAGGAGAAAATGAAGTAGACAAGATTTCATAATCTTATACAAAATGGTCCTAACTTGCCAACATAATCATAGAGGCTTCAAGAGCCTAACTTATATATATGGAGCGCGTGCGCTTAAACATAAGGCACCCACGTGCCTAGCATATGATCATAGCTAATATCATAACGGTATCGAAGCCGAGCATGCTCATCTTTAATAATAAATCAAATCATAGAACAATTTTACACCAAGTACATTAGAGCCCGAAAATTCATCTTTCTTTCTTAATTCATAACATTTCTCATAAAACTCTCTTTCCTCTAGACTTCTTAAAATCATAAAAGGTTTATCATGAATAAACATCTTATCATATAAAAGTCATTCTTTTCTTTTGTAAAACAGTCATTTCAAAGCTATACATACCTTAGACATCTTTTTTCCATTTTCTCATAAACTTACAACTTAGGAAAATTACTAAATTTTCATACTCATGCAAAACAAAATTACAATTTTAAGAGTCTAAACATCAAATTAAAAGAAACAAATATAAGTCTTACCACCTTAGGGTCATTCGACCTCTCTATGGTCATAAAGGAAGGAATTTTCTCCTTCCATCAAACATGTTAACAAAGCTATTTACACTTAAAAAGACCATTCAAATCCTTAACTTACATCCATTTAGTCATAAAGCTCATTTTTCACAAGTTAATCATTCTTTAAGTTATATGAAAATTTACAACATTAAGATTTTATACAAAATAATTTCTCCATCAATTAAATCCATCTTAAACATTGTTTTAAAGGAATTATTGTCAAGAAAAAGCAAGAAAATCATCCTCCTCTTCAAGATACATGGTTCGGCCTCTCTTAGCTAAAGAAGGAGGAGGTGTTTTCCTCTTCAAACAATCATGTATTCACACTTAGAAATCACTCAAGCTCACAATTAATCAATCAAAAATCCACAAATCAAACAATTCGTACAAAATTTCCAATTTTCACGTAATAGCATAAAATTTTCCAAAATAAAAAATTGAAAGAGGAATGTGTGTCTATGAACACTTACCTAAAAAATAAGCTTTAACAAGCTTAGAAATCCTTACATATTTGCTTTTCCCTTGTCTTTGATGGAGGTTTCACCCACCTCTAACAAAGTAGCAAAATCCGACATCAAACCAAGCAAACAAACAAAGAAAAGAAGATGAAGCATGATTAAGCATGAAGGTGCAAAGGAAACCTTAAATTAACTCTTAGAAATCAAAATCTTAACTTACTTGACTTAATAGAAAATTTTCAAATCCTCTGAGTTCTAACTCTAAAAAACAATACCAAAAACTTTAAATCTCCAAGGTTTATTACTAGCTTAAGGTTTAATGGAGTTGTTTTGGTATAATTTGTTAGTATGAAATTGAAGAAAAATGGAGAGAAAGAGAGGAGGAAGAAGACACCTAGAAGAGAGAGGAGAAAAAGATGAGAAACCGTTGCTTAAGGTGATAACCATTGACTTTTATAGTCAACAAAACCAAATTTGCTACTTCTTTAGGTGATGACAAATGGAGGGTTGTCATCAAGTCTTAAGTATTCCAATCCAATGGCTATAAATATTCTCCAATTAATTCTCCTCAAATTATTATTTATCTCCATATAATTATTAAATTTACTCCACGAAAATAATTTCTCAAATTTTCTTAATAATAATACACCACAATTCACTATTCACTAATTACCTAAATTCTCCAAAAAAAAACTCAACTTATTTTCCACCCATCAAAATTATACATACATACTCCAAAATATTAAATAAAATATAAAATATAAATAGCAATTTTTTCAGACAAAAATAATACCAATTTTAGACTGGTGGTACTATTCACAGACTGTTATACTACTGTTTCAGACATAAAAAAACAAGGCGTTACAATATTCTACTCCTTTTCTTGTTGCTATGTATTTGATTCTAGATGTAAATTTGACATTTATATGATTATTTGACTTTATTATAAAATGTTAAATCTTAATGTAGAAGATAGAGTTAATGTAAATGTAATATTAAATGAAGTTAGAAAAAAATATTGTAGATTTATTTGTTGAATTTGTTCAATAATCTGGTTCGTCTACTTCTTCTGATTTTTCTCAAATTCGTAATCAATCATTGGCAACTGAAAAGATTAATGTTGCTAAACGTTTGTAATTATAAAGACAAAAAAAGAGTTAGAAGATTCGATTCTAATTTTACTTTAGAAATTAACAATTATCTTGATACTGTTTTTGAGTTTCGTAATAATTTTGCTAGTAACTCTAATTCTAGATTAATGGAGTCGTTATGTCAATACACTTTCAACCCTTGCACTAATATGAAAACAAATTTTAGCAGCACCGTTTTCGACTATTATGATTGGCAAGCTTTTAGTAGACTAACATACTAGATGAAATACAATTTAGGATGACACCTGAATCAATAGAAGCACAATCATACTTGGTTGATTGGATCAAGGCCGAAATAAGGGTACAAGAGAATACAAAAAAAGGAAATGAAGATTTATATGATCTTTTCAATGGGTCTTTAATGGAAACATCCACCGATGCAAACAACGATTAAGTGAGGTAAAATGAGTGAAATTGATATAAGGTAAGTTGAAACTATGCGGGTTTTGATTCCTTTAAACTCTAAGACGATATATAAATAATTTAATTTTTTAAAAAAAAATGAATTCAAGCTTGTTTTAAAATATTTTTCAAATTTATTTTTAAAAATTATTTCATAAATATTTAATTTATAAATTATCAACGAAAAACGTTTCCTAATTTTTTTTATTTTAAAATTATAAGAATCTTCTGAAAAATCATTTTAAACTAGTGAGAATTAATTTTCGGTTGGATTATAGTTTCACGTTTTTGAAATGGGATTCCGAAACCTTGACCGCCCCTAGGCATAAGCAATTATTTTCCCTCGGTGCACATCCCAACAATGAAGCAGTTTCAGACGAACTCATTAATTGCCGTTCAATGTGGTGCAGCCAAAGTTCACTGACCGCTAAATCTCTCCTCTCTAATTTTTCAACAAACGCCTTGGAATTCTATCTCCTAATAAGAAATGGCGTTGTTTGCCAAACTATTCAGGTCATCTTCCATTATCAAGGCCGATTATCTCCATCATTGCCTCCGGTCCATGAGCAATGTGCCGGAAAACAATGTCTACGGCGGACCAAAGTCCCAAAACCCTAACGAGAGATTTACTCTAACTCAATTGAAGCAAAAGCACAAGAAAGGTGAGCCCATAACTGTCGTCACCGCCTACGATTATCCCTCTGCAGTGCACCTCGATCAAGCTGGCATCGATATTTGCTTGGTCGGAGATTCAGCCGCTATGGTCGTTCACGGTCATGATACCACTCTGCCTATATCTCTGGAGGAGATGCTTGTCCATTGCCGTGCTGTCTCTCGCGGCGCCAAGAGGCCGCTTCTCGTCGGTGACTTGCCTTTTGGCACATACGAGTCCAGCACCAAGCAGGTAAGATTAGAAATTTCAGTCTCAATATTATAGAGAATATTTTTTGTATGTGGAATGATTGGTGATGTTGCAGTTTGGATTATGAACAGGCGGTGGATACAGCAGTGCGTGTTTTGAAGGAAGGAGGAATGGATGCTATTAAATTGGAAGGAGGTTCGCCTTCCCGAATTACAGCTGCCAAAGCTATAGTGGAAGCTGGAATTGCAGTTATGGGCCATGTAGGACTCACTCCTCAGGCAATCAGTGTTCTTGGGGGATTCAGGCCCCAAGGAAAGAATATTTCCAGCGCAGTCAAGGTATGTGTTTTGTGTGTAATTGTGTATAATTTTAGTTGACTGCTTAGGCGTTTTGAATTGGTTTTGCCTTTTGCAGGTTGTGGAGACTTCCTTGGCTTTGCAGGAAGCAGGGTGTTTTTCTGTTGTTTTGGAGTGTGTACCTGCGCCTGTGGCTGCCGCTGCAACATCTGCTCTTCGAATTCCCACCATTGGCATTGGGGCAGGGCCTTTTTGCAGTGGGCAGGTTTATATAGATACTTGCTCTCTTTATTTGGTGGATGTATTTCTTTGTCTGTTGGATGGTACTATGGTAGGCTTATTGGGTTTGATTATAATAATGTCAACAGTTAGGTGCTGGTTGTTTCAGAACTTTCTAATTTAGAAATTATATTTTAGGAGTTTGATTGTCTTTATTAATTGCCTACACAAATGTATGCCTGAAGATCTGATGCTGAACTATGCATTTAAAATATAACAAATTCTTTTTTCTTCAAATGATATGAAACAAGAATGAAGAAAGGGAAAGTGGTTCATAATCAATAGTTGTGTGCAAATTCTGTTTCATAACGAGCTTTAGGTAGTTTTTATGGTCAATAGAATTATTTGAAGATCCCTCCCCTTCTAAGCATATCCTCTATGACTGCCTGAGTGAAGGATTTTGGATGAAATAATCACTCTGGTGATAGTTTGGAATCACTTTCACTGTTTTGTGGACTTTGAAGAAAATGGCAATATAAGAATATATATATAATCAAAATTCTTCTATTCTGGAAGTTGGATTTTGCATCTTGCTTTTGCTATTATTCGAATAGGAATTAAGATTTCTGATTTTGATGTTATTAATTTGCAATCCATCTGGAATGCCTATATTCCATTTTCCTATCACGCAAATTCCTTCTATGCCAGAAATAGACAAATTTATTTCCATTTGTATTGAATTAATCCTATTCCTATTTGTTCTGGATTTTCCTATTTTTATTTTTTGTAGGCATTTCCAGGTTATATGTGCATATATAAACACTTCTTGTTCACAACATGACATGGCTTTGAAAATCAAATCAATGAAAAGCTTAACACAACTAGACAAATGAAAGCAACTGTTATTATGAAATGCAGCAGCATATGGGGGTTGAGCGACCACAAAACTTTGAAGATCTGATTTTGAACTCACACATTTAAAATATATTAAATTTCTATGTTCTTCAAATGATATACAATAAGGAAAAAGTGGTTGTGATTCATTTTCTGATACAACTTAACATGGGTCTCTGAATAGAATAATTGAGAGTTGTGCATAATCTCTCAAGTGATTTTCTGCTTGTCTGCTCATATTGACTAAAGAAGCTTCAATTCTATTATTTTGCATCTTATTGACCATGCAGGTGTTAGTTTACCATGACCTTCTAGGAATGTTGCAGCACCCACATCATGCCAAGGTTACTGCCACAATGACCACTGTTATTTATTGGTTCTTTCCTATCTCTGGTGTTTTTACTAAAAGAGGATTACTTTACCTTCTATAGGTTACTCCAAAGTTTTGTAAGCAGTATGCGCAAGTGGGAGATGTCATAAACAAAGCTCTGCTTGAATACAAAGAAGAAGTAACAAACAGTTCATTCCCAGGTCCTGCCCACAGCCCATACAAAATCAATGCAGTTGATATGAATGGTTTATTGAATGAACTTCAAAAGTTAGGTCTAAACAAGGCCGCATCAGCAGCAGCTGCAGCAGCTGAGAAGTTCAGAACATCTGAACCATTGGCTGGATCCGGTCAGGCAAATGATTGAATATGGGCCAATTCAACAAATCTGCCTCGTCTTGGAATACCAAAAATAAGGCCCAACTAATGGACTTTATCTAAATTATGTTATACATTTACAATTGTGATGAGTTTTTTGCGTGGTAGTTGGTATGAATGATGATTACTCAACAAGGATGGGGGAGATTTTTTTGTTTTTTGTGGATTGGAAAGATAGATAGGTTAAAAGAGAAATTAAAAAAGGATGAGGTGCATAATCTGGAAATGAAGATGAATGGCCTCTAAAGAGGAAAGATATGCAGCGGAGTTGAGGAGTGAGCTGCTGCATAAGTTGGTTGTATTAGGAAACTGGAATAATATCTTTTATTTGAAATCAATTTCTACCTTATTTGTATGTAATTAATTATTTTGTTTTCTTATATTGTGCATATCCTTCCATTATATAGGTTTAGGTCAACCTCATCTATTGTATATGTACTCGGTAATTTTTTGTTAATGTTAGAGAATCTCGTACTCCCTCAACTCTATTATGGTATCAGGGCAGTACTTTGCCTAGCGGCATTTTCTTTTTCAAAGCCCAGTCATCTTTTCTCATCATGACTGAAACTCCTGAAACAACTTCGTGGATCGACAAGGAGAAAGAATCCTCCTGTATCTGTCAAACACCATCAAATAACGTTAATCTTTCATTAGACACTCAACTTAATTACCAAGCTTTAAGCAATTTATTCCTCTAAAAACAGGATCATCATTTAAAAAAATATGCGGAGTGATCTGAGTTTGGATGTAGGTGAGAGGTGAATGAATTATTTAGGAAAGAATTTTTTAAAGGATTGGAATATTTTAACTTCGCTGTTCGTAATCCACGTTATATAGATGGTAACAAAATAATGTGTCCATGCATGCTGAAGAAGTGTAAAACAGAGCATTCTATGATGTTGGAACAGTTAAGTTCCATTCAGACAGGCTAAACACACACTTTCGCCCTTCAACTTTTGCATTTTTATCGATTTACTCCTTTTTAAAACATTGTTCTATTGCAACTTCATACTATCCCGTGCATCGCAAGTGCCCCTTTTGAGTAAATTTTGACGGAGCATGCAAATAAAGCAAAAAATGAGCGAGTAAACCGTTAAAGGTCTGTTAGCCTTCAAAACGATGTCGTATTGAATATTTATTTTTTCTCTAGCCAGATCAAAACGCTGCTGTTGAACTCCGCTGGAAAAGTGAAAACAAATATTTCCATTTTTATTCTTTAAAAAGAACTATTAACTCCTTTGACTACTCGAACAATAGTTGACCAGCAACCCATTAATCACCACGGTAAACACGACACCACTAGCAGCTACGGTGGAGTACCACCCTCTAATCCCACCACCAGCAGCTCAGTGAGCTAACTCCTTAGTCTGGATTTCTTCTCGTCCCCGTCTCTGTCTCGTCTACAAAGTAGGTGAAAGAAAAAAAGCTTTGCATGACCATTTAAACATAATAACAAACACCTGGTATGCAAACATTTCCTTCTCTTTATTTCACCCGCAACAAATTTCCTTTAGCCAATTCGCAGCCGATTCACCAACCGAATATCTATAAGGAAAAAAAGCTGTTGCATGACCATTTAATCATAATAACAAACACCTGGGATGCAAACATTTCCTTCTCTTTATTTCACCTGCAACAGATTTCCTTTAGCCTATTGACAGCCGATTCACCAATTTAATATTTATTGAGGACGCAAACAGAATGGTTATAGAGTTGGAGGAAGAACTCATCGAGGGCACTAGTATTATTGGCGTTGATGAAGTTTTCGCGTGCGTATTTAGTGCAATAAGGCCTTGAGTCTCAGGTAGACGCCTCACATGCCTTAGAATCTTGTCATATACTCGATGCTTTCTGCATCTCTATCTATCCAAAGAGCAAGCTTTCTGTAAGCTACTGGTACTGCATTTTGAAAATTGATTTGTGGAAGGCAAGTTGCCATTTGAACTGCATTTTATTAGATTCTTCTCTCTCTTTTATTTTTTAATAAAAAAGAATAAATAAAAAGACTTTCTCTTTGAAGAAAGGAGTCATTCACCGGACTTGATTTGTGATAATGCAGCGTTTTGATCTAGCTAGGGGAAAAATAAATATTCAATACCACGTTGTTTTGAATGCTAACAGACTTTTGACAGTTAATTCTCATTTTTTGTTGTATTTGCATACTCCATCAAAGTTTGCCCAAAAGGGGTACGTGTGATACACGGCAATAGTTGGGGGTTGCAATAGAATAATGTTTGAAAAAATGGATAAATTGACAAAAATGCATAAATTCAAGAGTCAAATCATGTGTTTAGCCCATTCGGACATGAGTTTGTAGAAAATTACTGAGTGGATATTTCATGGATCTTATAGTTCATTATCGATTAATCAAGGATCGAATTTGCACTTAAATACAATAGGATTATGCAATCAAACGGTAATAGATGTAGTTGGTCCGAATTTCAAATGGGACAGTATGAACGAGTCTTTGAATATTGTGATACAAAAAATTGTTTGACATGCTAAACGCTGCTAATAAAGAAGTGTGGGCAACGTTCAAAAATCATTATGTACTGTTCGGTAGTTGCATAATTGTCCATATGAAGTCAAAGCACCACTTTTTAGAATAATCTTATGATGATTTTGTGCAATTAATGAAAAAGGTTTTACGTGATAACAATTCAATGGTAGATAATTTCTATTGAACAAAGAAACTAGTTGACGGTTTAGGGCTTCTAGTTGTAAAGATAGATTGTTGTCAAAATAACTATGTGATATATTAGGCCATATACTTTGAATTGAGGGTCTGCAAGTTCTATAATTTTCCAAGATACCAAAAGTGGGGTTAAGGTACATGAGGCAATAGAAAAAAAATGCATTTGAAAAGATGTATGACTTCCCTTTTAACTCCATGGCTAAAGAGGCTATAAGCATCCATTGTCACGCTTAAACACATGAGATGGCATGTTGAACATGAAATTGAAACCGACATAATGTCACATCCTTCTAACTTCGATGCATGGAAACACTTCGATGAACAATATCTGTCCTTGCATCCGAGCTAAGAAATGTCAGATCAGGATTGTGTTCGTATGGATTTCAACCTTTTGGACAATCAGGACAATAATATTCATCTTGACCCGTCATATTATTTATGCATGCTTAGGTAAAAGCCTGATTAGATTAGCTTATATTTAATGCCTAATTAGATTAGTTTAGATTTAATTAAATGCTTAGTTAAGTTAATTAGATGCTTGACTAGATTAAATGCTTAATCATATTAACTTAAAAATAATTAAATGCATGATTACTTGAGATTCAATTATTGCTTAGAATTAATAAGATGCATGATTAGGATTAAATCAAAGTCTAGTTAATCTAGCATTTAATTAATTGCATGATTAGCTTAGACATTGAATTAACTTAAGATTAATTAAATGCTTATTTCACTTAGAAAGATGTCTTAGCTGCAGCGTTTATGCCTAAGCATTTTGAGCATGATCATACAATCATTATTTTACTTTTCTCTATCATTGTTACAATTGCCTTCAATGATAGACTTTATGCTTTTGAATGACATGAACATGATTTGTATGCTTGAAATAGATGAATGTTGAGTATTACTTGTTGCCTTATATATTTTAGGGAATTGCATGTTGCTTTGTTCTATTTTGCACACCACTTTCATCTACTTCTCTCTCTCTCTTTTTTTTTTTCAAACTTTCAACAATTAAAGCCGAATGATTCATTTTTAATCAAAGGTGATTAAGTCCTCTTTTTCTCAAACTTTTGCGACTAAATTCAAATGCTTTTTCAAATTTGGTGACTAAAATCAAAACATTTTTCATCTCATTTTAATGATTAAAGCCAAAAATACTTTTTTTTCAAAACTTGACGACTAAAGTCAAAATAATATATTTTTTTAATCAAATTGGCGACTAAAACAACAGTTTAACAAACATGGCGACTAAAGCCACTTTTTCTATAAAATTGGCGATTAAAGCCACATTTCCACAAACGTGGCATTTAAAGCCATTTTTCAACTAAATTGGTGACTAAAGCCACATTTTCACAAATATGACAAGTAGAGCCATTTTCCAATCAATTTAGCCACTAAAACCACTTTTTCAATCACATGACGTTGTTTCTTTCAAACCAACAACTAAAGCCAAAACTTGTTAAAAAAAATACTTTTCCATAATTAAAACTCCCATTTCACAATAAGAAGAACTGCTTGGTTCTGATCATATTCAACGGGATAAGCAAGCATACTTGATTCCTAAATTTGAGTTATAAACTAAAAATCTAGAAACCTTTTTCCCCTTTTTTTTCCTTTTCTCTTACTTTATTCAGACTTGTTTGTCTTATGTGCTTGAGTTCGAGACATGTGATTGGCCTAGAATCCCTATAAGAGGCTAAAGGCGATACTCCTTCCTTTGATTTTCTTCATGTTTTTTTGTGATATATCCATGCTTCTTTTATTGCTTTTTATGAATGTTTTCTTTGCTTTGATTTGAGAAAACATGCTGTCATGCCAGAATCTCATTAAGGGAGGAAGGCGGGGGGGGGGGGGGGGGGGGGGGTAGATATTAAAATTACCATTATAAGTTTAATTAT